>JALJCO010013124.1:525318-579401 GCA_023101725.1 Atherinomorus stipes | reverse complement strand
CAGGTATCAGATACTGCCATATATCAGATACTAGCAGGTATTAGATACTACCATATATCAGATACTAGCAGGTATTAGATACTACCATATATCAGATACTAGCAGGTATCAGATACTAGCATATATCAGATACTAGCAGGTATTAGATACTGCCATATATCAGATACTAGCAGGTGTTAGATACTACCAGATATCAGATACTAGCAGGTATCAGATACTACCATATATCAGATACTAGCAGGTATCAGATACTACCATATATCAGATACTAGCAGGTATCAGATACTACCATATATCAGATACTAGCAGATATGCAGATATTATCAACATGTGTCTAATTCTAATGTTTCTAACAACTTGGTAACTTAACCAACAACTTAAAACCAGATATATTATAAGCAGCTTCAAAGTAAGTCAGTCTGTAGCAGCAGCAGCTGCACCGTAGTCACATGACTCTGAAAGGAATGCTGGGAAATGAAGTTCTTCCAGGACAACAGGGACTTTTAGGCATGCTGGACCAACGCTGATGGACTAAATCTCTTGAGATTTTGTTGCTCCGTAACTAAATCTTGTGAGATCTTACTAATGAAATCTCTCGTGACTTCATCTTCAAAATATCGTCCCAAAAAGCCGATACCGATATTTTCCGATATCACATTTTCGTGCCAGTTTCGGCTGATAATAATGGACATCCGTCGTATTTAGAGTGCGAGGAACAGGTTGTCAGGTGCAGGACGCTGTTTGCGTTGGCAGAGAAGATGCATGGGTGCAGCGTGCATCCTCAGCTCTGCTGCTCATCCTGCAGCATTTATGCGCGGCCGTTTTTAAGGGAGATAAACAAGCTTTCCATCAGTATGGCATTTCTAACTAGGAAATGATTAAGCAAACACACACTCCCCTGCTGTGTGTGCGAGGTTTAGTATCCCAGCACACGGCACACTTCCTAAATCTCTGTCCAACTGGCAGCTGAAAGGCAGATTAGGTGTTCGGTTTTACTCTTTGTCTCGTGCACTCTTGTTTGTCAGATTGCTGTTGCCTATGAACCCCTGTGGGTATCTGTGCTTGAGTTAGAGAGGGAGTGTGTGTGTGAGAAAAAGGGATGTCATTATCTGTAATAGAGAACCACAGGTGGCTCTATTAACCAGTCTAAACACTGATAACAGAGTCACAGCACTGGCTGGCAGGACGTACCAACCGGCTTCTGAGCTCCACGTAGCTTCGTCTAAAGAAGACAGACGAAGGCTGGCAATTTATTTCTGTCGCAGCTTCTTGCTTTAATATAATGTAACCTTCCAACTTCTACTGTCCTGAAAGCAGGGGCGTCCCAATCCCTGCAGGTTTTAGCCGTTTCCCGGCTCCAACAAACCTGAAACAAGAATGGATCCAACAGGATGTCAGCTTCTTCACAATGACCCATTAATCTCAGTCAGGTGTGTTGGAGCAGGGAAACAACAAAGACCTGCAGGATAGCAGCCCTCATGGACCGGGGGATACACCCGCCCGAATTAACCAAATAATAATGATAATGATAATAATAATCACTTTCACTTAAAGGGACATTCTGTAAGTTCTCCTGTGTTTTATTCACAAAAACTGATTATTTGGTTCAAAAGTGTTTTTTCATTAATCAGTAATCACTCCCATCAACAAACTGAAGTGCTCCTCTAAGTTCTAAATTTGCCGTTCGTATCATTCATTTACACATCGAGCGGGGCGGCTCGGTGGGGGCTGCCATGTCGTATCGCCATGTTTTTGCGTTCAGGAGAAGCGTGACAGCAGGAAAACACAGAAACTCACCGGACACACCGGAGTTTTCAGCTCAGTTCGAGGTAATGCCTTTGAAAAGTCACCGCGCTGCAGTGGGAGAAACCAGCGTCTCACTGATGCTGCGTTCACGTGCAGTCGGGCAGACGGCCGTCGGTAACAAACCAGATGTCATTTTAATCAATGAAGCCGAGCGAAAGACGGTAAAACATGGGTCAGGGAAAACAATACGACATCGCCATGACAACCGAACAGATGTGGACTGATGTCACTGTAACTGACGGACCACGTCTTCACATAGAGGCTGGTGATAACTTTACATGCAGCGGATGTCGTCGGTCTGCCCGGTTTCACGCGAACGCAGCATGAAAAGTACGAGGGAGCTGCTCCCGATTACACAGTGTCCCTTTAAAGCTTCACAGTAGGTCCATTATTTTTTCACTCCACATTCACAGCTGCCCGGGGACAGACTGATGGAAGCGTGGCCCCTCCCACCACCATCGGAACATTCACACACATTCATACACCAGCGGTGCCCCCGCTGGAGGCAAAGAGGGTTAAGTGTCTTTCCCTACAACAGATGGGGGATCGGGATTCAAACCGCCGATCCTTCGATCATTGGCCGGCCTGCTCCATCACCTGAGCCACGGTGCCGTCACAGTGCATGTGGCTGAAATCGCATCACCGATGTCTCTGGGTTTTATGCTACAATCTGGAAAGCAGCGGTTGGGCCCGGCCCAAGGTTATTATAGTTAACTAAAACTAACGAAAAAACGAAAACTAAAAATGAAAAACATTTCAGTTAACTAAAATAAAATAAAAACGACAGTTTTTAACAAAACGATAACTAACTGAAACTGTATCATGTCTTCACAAAACTAACTAAAACTAACTAATATTATTGCAGAAACATCCTTAGTTTTAGTCTTTGTAAATTAATATAATCCATCAGCCTTTTGGGTTGATATTTCTATTTAACCTTTTTACTTTGCTCTACTGGTTTTACTCCAAGTGACTTTCTGATGATTTTGAATGTCACACCAGACCTATAATTTACTGAAAAGAAAACCCCCCAAAACTAAAACTAACACTGAAACTAATAAAAACTAAACTAAAACTAAACATTTTCCAAAAATAGAAACTAATAAAAACTAGCAAATCTGCTCAAAAAACTAACTAAAACTAACTGAATTGAAAAACAAAAAGTCAAAATGAAATAAAAACTGAAACTAATTAAAAATCTAAAACTGTTATAACCTTGGTTCGGCCCATCTGGAGCATCGGTGAGCGTGAGAATATTCGACACGTAGCGAATGTGTCATGAAAAAAAAGAGAGAAAATCAGCTGTTGATGCAGAAAATGTCTGTCATGTTTGGAAGTTCTTTAAAAAATCTAAGAAAAGTTTAAATAAATAAATTGTTGAATGAAATTTTGTGCTTTAATTTTCTGTCTAAACAAATAAAATCCAGGTTTTTACAGATTATTTAAACTGAGCCTTTTTATTTCCAATGTGATCTATTACTGCAGCATTTTATCTCTTTTTAAATCAGTTTCCATCAGGTTTTTCTGTTGTTCCTCTTTTTGTAGTAAAATGTTGTAGATTTTGTGTTTATAGCCTAATTCTGATTTGTTCTTGTAGGAGTCTGATTTTATTCCATGAATTATACGTGTGATATAAATGTGTTTGTGACCATCTCAGAATATATTTTATATGATGTTATTCATGTTTATCAGCCACATTTTACAGGTTCAGTCTGTTAAAGCAGCTGGATTTGCTTTAGTTATTAAAGAAATGAACCAAAACTGAGATCAGTTACATGAAGAGTCCTACAGTGTTAAATGTGAACGTGTTCTGGACCAGTTTGGACTGAAAGATTGGGTTTTGAACCCCTGCACTCCTGCCTTCTCTACTTTCTCTGTTGGTTCTTGATGAGATGGGACGCATTACTGACTCACGACCCGTCCTGTGGTATTCCAACAGGATGAGGTTTTCCTGCACCGTATCTCAGCTCTGTTTTATACGTGTACGTAGCAGTTTTATGGAACATCATAGGTCCTGCTTCCTCCAGTCCTTTTGACAACTGTGGTTGAATGTTTAAACCTTTTTTTCTATCTTCAGTCATTTTTATTCTTATGCGCATTCTGTGGCTTTTTAATGGAAAGAAAGTGTCATTCAGAAGACGATTTCTAACATTTAATATCACTTTCCGGTTTTTCTGTTCTAAATCAAATACGTCTGCCTGGAGCCGTGCCACGTAAGTCTAAGTTATATTGGTTTTCCACCAAAGAAATAAATGATCCCACTTTTTTTTCTTTTGCCAGGGCACCTAAAATATTCATGATCACAGTCACCGACGTGCCGGTTTCTGCCAGTCACCCTTTTTTTCTTCCTTTCTGGTCCTCGTCTTTGCTCTCACATGCATCTGCCGTCTGTCTCTCCTCCCTGCATGTCTCTCCCTACAGGCTATGGAAGCCCCTCTCTTATGAGAACCCTAGATCTCAGTCGCAGCTTTACAGTTTCTCAATATTGTATCATCTATCACTCTGCATAGAGCTGCAGGCAGCATGAGCCTCAGAGGACGGGGGCAAGATTTACTACAGAGGATGATGCCCTGAGTAGGTGGGAGGACAGGCGAAGGGAGACGGAGATGCAGCTGGACATAGAGGAAGCAGCAATGAGGGAAAAGGAAGGAAAGGTTTTCTGTGGAGATGGAGGGACAGAGAAATGTAACAGAGGAGAAGCGAGCAGGAAGATAACCGTGTGCCAGGAGAGGGCTGACGAGCGTGAAAGCATGTGTGCGCTTGTGCTGCATGTCGGTTTGCGTGTATGCAGGATGTGATGGACATGGTGCTTGATGCCTGGACGTGTCCATTAGGTGTTTGGTAATGATGAAAGAGGTTTCATGTGCGTGTGCGTGCATGTGCACGTATTCCTGAAACTGCTTGATTACAACACTGCAAAAACTCAGATGTTAGCAAGTATGTTTTTTCTCATTTCCAGTTAAAATATCTCATCACACTCAGAATACGACAAAATTACTTACAGAGAAACATGTCAGTGAGATGTAGGAACTTCTTTTAAAGGCAGGAGATCCTGGAAAAACGGTTCAATCAAGCTAAATACGAATAAAATATACACTGAAACCACGCCTCCAGAGCACAGGAACGCGTCCGCGATAGTTGTCAGCAAACATAACGGAGAACAGCCGAGTGGCTAGCTTGTTAGCTCCCCAGTAAACAGCAGAGGAACCACGTTTCCTAAAAGTGATAATTATCTCACCTCCATCTTCTTCTGTGGTGTAAAACACCCTCACTGCAAACACCAACACCTCCATGACCTCATCCACATCCGCCGTTTCTTTTTAAGAGCAAACAGCGGCATACAGATCTGGGCATGAAAAAGTTCCTCCTTTTTCTGCCAGAAGTGGTGCAGTAATAGTGCACCATTACTGCACTATCACTGGCTGAACGACTTGTCCCGCAAATACGCCGTCATGTACGGTGTCCAAACTTGGCGTGTGGAAACATCCTTGTTCCGGGCATTCATTTATGCTCTGAAATCCTTTTCCGCCGGTACACAGGTGTTTCTCTGTGCGATTGAATTAGCAGACAAGTGGCTGATAAGTGGCTGGTAAGTGACTGGTAAGTGGCTGATAAGTGGCTGGTAAGTGGCTGGCAGTCGGCTGAAAGGGGAACTTTTTCATGCCCAGATCTGTAGAGGCATTTCTTCCCCAAAGTCACCTGAATTACTTCATGCTGTCATTCATGGCACGTCATTTGAAGTAAAAAAAGTTTGTGTCACAACTTTACGTATCAGTGACGCGTAATTTGAAGACGTTACACGTCAGCGTGCTTGCAGGAGATGTGATGTAGTACTGATGTAGTACTGATGTAGTACTGTTTAGGCTCTAAAAATCTACTAAATGATGGTTTCCAGTAAATTCTGGACGCTACCCACTCAGGACACTTGGATTACATTGGACGAGCAGTATGGAGGAATATTGACACGTTTTTGTGGACTTTAAGGACCTTTTTGGCTCGGACCCCGGTGAACTCCATTATATGAAAGCTGGGGGGGAAACGAGAAGCCTTCCTGATCACCGGCTGCATTTGAGATATTAAAAAAGTGCTGCAGAGTCTTTCTCACCATGAGGGGAAGTGGAAGATAAAGTTACATCATTCTGTGGGTGGACTGTTGCTTTAATAACGTTTTATCAGAGAGAGAAACATGCTTTTCAGTGTTTTTGGAGGTGTAGTGCTGTTGAAAATTAATTCAGCACATCCAGTATTTGCAGTGCACAGCTATCTTTTTTTGGCTACGCTAGTGGGGGGACAACAATAAAAAGTGTATTAATTATGTGAAGATGAAATGTGGCGCTACCAGCAGCCTCGCAGCTGGAGGAGTGAGGGCAGCAGACGGACTGAAGGAAGCAAAGTTTCAGGAGTAACTACAGTCTGAGGACGCCGTGATGGAGAGCTCAGGATCACAGCCAAGTCCAGCTTTACTATACACCTGGTACTTTTATCATCTTTACAAGGGACAGACGGAGGAATGAAAGCACCGATGCAATGACACGAACACCAGACTCTCGTGACCCCACTGATGTGCTCATGCTGTGATGATGTATTTCTGCTGAATCATCAGGACATCCTGAGAATCAACCATGTCTTTCATTTAGTTCAGCTGGAATGGGACCAAAATGTTTATTATTCAGAAGATATCAGGGTGAATATGGGTAAACCAGGTCGCTTTCTGAAAATGTAACCTCAATGTAATTATGAACCAAACATCTTCTCCCACCATATGATACCGTTCTAAACAGCTTCAGATCGCTATGATTCTATGTAGAAGAAATAAAGAGATGAAGAGCACTGCATGGATGACCCATCACCAAAAACACACGGACCCAAAACCAACATTTCCAGGCACTATTGGTAAAGTGGGACGCCAAATATGGACAAACTGGGACACTGGCAACATTCCATTTTAATGTAAACACAATAATTAAAACAACAGCAATTCACTCCTGATGAATTTAAATATTAACAAGAACTTTTATGGACGTAAAGAGAACGGGACAAAAAGACACTTCAGCTCATTCCCTGAAGAAATTGAACAAATCATCGGCTATTACTCAAAAACTAAATGTCACTTCAAAACAGCCGATCCGGGAGGATAAAAGAAGAAAAAAGGCTGGAGAACAAAGGCACAATGGTTCTGTAATCCCCTGGAGAAATGAAACAGCAAACTGTGTGAGGCGGCCGTTGTAGTTTTTGTTTTCTATCAATTTAAAGAGTCTGCAAAACATGTGGGGCGGGGCACGGGCTAGCTAGCATAGACTGGCAAAGCATCACCATCATCATTTTCATTGTGGCAAGCTTGATTTATGCAATTTAGTAAATTTGTGTATCTAGCTACACAGAAAATTTATAATAGATGAATAAAATGAGAACTTATTTCCACCTGTAGAATGATCCAAATGATTGTCCCACTTTAGCAACAGCATATTGCTAAAGTGGGACAGTAGCTAAAAAGCTTCTTTTTTTTTAAAGTATGACTCAGATGGATGTAATTTTTAAAATTATGAATCAACATTACACCCCTTAACAAAAAACATCACAATTACAAACTATCCAGCAGTTTTCTTATTTCTAGAACTCTAACATTGTTCACCTACAAAACGCTGTCATTTTACCCGCCATTTTGTTCTGCTGCAGAAGCCACGCCCCAGAAAGTGATGTCATCCACACAGAATCTTTTTTTTTAATTCATGCTGCCCTTTGATGATTGTTAGTAACAGAAGTTAACACATGTAAAGATAAACAGGATTAACCTTAAGTGTCCCACTTTACCCAGATTCATGATAGAGGTTCAGGATTCATTCATTTCTAATCTGAACTACCTGGATTAAGTTGTGGTGGGTCCCTGCTTTGTTCTGCTAGCTTAGCCTTGGGTCACCAGCTAGTGATGGCCAAATGGAGCTTCATGAAGCTTTGAGGCTTTCCAGCCAATAGGCTATATGCCAGACCCATTAATGACGTACTTCCGCTAGATTCTCAAACAGCACAATTACTTCCGGTAACAACGCAGAGCAGCAAATTTTGGCTAATGGCTCATCCGAAGAAAATAAAACTTCAGAAAGTGACAAGTAGTTCTACCGCGGAGCATTGTTGTGTTCCCTTGTGTCAGGCGTCAAGCAGGTATAACTCGGTGATTAGTTTTCACTCTGTGCCTGCTGATGCTGAAACTAGACGAAAATGGATGGTAGCTATTCGCCGGGACAACTTCACCGTGACCAACCGCACACGGGTTTGCAGTCGGCATTTTATCCAGGAAGATTTTCGTGAAACAGCAGGACGGCGGCTACTGAAGAAGGGAGTCGTGCCCTCACTGTTTGCCTGGAATTCATTTTCCCTTCCACCACAAAGACTGGGAGTCTGGGAAAGGAGAGAGCGACCAGCAGAAGCGGCTGACTTGGAGGACTCACCGGAGGAGGATGCAGTTGGTGTAAACCCTGTCAGTGATCACGACTACGTCTCCGCCCCTGATCCTGCAGTTGTAGACCTTGCTCTTGACGAAAATAAATTTCTCAGAGATGAGATCAACCGCTTGAGGGAAGAGATGGCATCGATGGCATTGAGGCAGCGGTTTGGCATCCACCGTTTTGCACACTCGGACCAAGACATCAGGTTTTTCACCAGGTAAATACTCCATCAGGCTCCAGCCACTCATTAAAACCCATGTTAAGCCTGCCGCTACAGCATTAAAGTAATAATGATCCTTATTAGGTTAGTTGCAATGTCATTTTTTTTTCATATTATTATGGTTCTCTCCCTTCTGAAAGCAGCCAAAGCATCAGCTAAAATGTGGTCAAAACGTTTTAGCCACATTTTAGCTGATGCTTTGGCTGGATAAGCTGTTTTTATGTTTGTTTGTTTGTTTTTCCCCCTTCTTCAGCAGAGTGATTGTTGTGAAAGGTCGCTAACTAAAGTGGTAGCTGTCTGTGGTCATGGAAAGTTCACCTATTTACTTGTCAAGTGTCGATAATTTGTGATGATCATACCTCTAAATCCATAATAAACAGCAATACAATTTTAAATCCTAATATTATGAAATGGGTGATTCTTTTTTTGCGGCAACATTTCATGTCCCCATGTTTCTTTTACCCTAAATTTTTCTAAAATGTGCCAAACATTTCCAACCAAGTTCTTTAATTATGCACTGAAGTGTTCCCATAATCTAAAGATAAATAAAAGTCATTTCAGATAATATTTTGCATTTTACACACCTTTTTGGTAACACTCATGATCAATTTTATCATGTCCACAGTGCAATGTGATCAACTTCCTCTAGTACTGTCAGCTATAAAATCATGGAACTCTTATTTTTTTCTTTAACAGCATGATAAACTGAACTCAAGTTTGTTTTGTTATGCAATTGAATCTGGTAAAACTATGTTCTTTATTATTTATTTTCTTCATTATCTACTTGTCCCAGTAGTAATTTTCCACCCTGTTAGAATGTTCTTAATCACCTCTCAAAAAGGACTATGATTCCATAAAAGCCATTTACAGGAGGTGACATGATTTAGTTATGGCAGAAGTTCAACTGAGGTAAAGGAGGTAACCTCAACTGCTTCAACTACTCACTTTTTTCATCTTAAAGAATGTCACACCTGTATGAGGCACTCTTAAAGTTCCCCCTGTTATGGTGAATTATGGAAAATGCTTACAAAGCAGATTTTTTTTCTTAAAATGTTAAATTTAGTCATTTAAGGGGGTGTTATTCTGGCTAAGGTTAGTTAGCTAAATGTAGATCAGTGTAAGAGCTACAGCTGGATTAGCCTAAAAAATTCCACCCTGTTGAGTTCCACCCTGTTAGGTTCATAGACCTAACAGGGTGGAAATTAGGGTGGAGATTAATAACTATAATTAATCCCTATAATAATATTATATTATGATTGTCAGTCAGTCAGTCATTTTCTGTACCGCTTATCCAGCTCAGGGTCACAGGGTTTGCTGAAGCCTATCCCAGCCATTATCAGGCGAGAGGCGGGTACACCTGGACAGGTCACCAGTCTGTCCCAATATGATTGTATTATGTATAAATGTTAGTATTTTAAATATGATATATATATATATATATATATATATATATATACACTGTATATACACTGCCCGGCCCAAAAAAAGTCTCCAACAAAAAAAAGGTCAAACATTTAACATTTGGTTGGAGCCTTTAGCTTTGATCGCGGCAGCATTTGCTGTGTTTCCAGAAGCTTCTGCAATGTCACCAGATTTATTTGCATCCTGTTGCATCAATTTTTCACCAAGATCTTGATGATGATTGTAGAGTCTGACCACAGCACATCCCAAAGATTCTCAATGGGGTTCAGGTCTGGACTCTGTGGGGGCCAATCCATGTGTGAAAATGATGTCTGATGATCCCTGAACCATCTTTCACAATCTGAGCCCGATAAATTCTGGCACGCTCATCTTGGAATATGGCCGTGCCATCAGGAAAGAAACATCCATGGATGGAATAACCTGCTCATTCAGTATATTCAGGTATCAGCTGACCTCATTATCTGAGCTCATACTGTTGCTGAACCTGGACCTGAGCAACTACAGCAACCCCAGATCATCACACTGCCCCCACAGGCTCATACAGTAGCACTAGGCATGATGCTGCATCACTTCATCTGCCTTTCCGGCCACATTTCTTCGTGGAAGACGATGGTCCACCATCCTTCCAGTTTTTCATAATGCGTTGGACTGTTCTGAACCCAGTTTTAGTAGTTTCTGCATCTCCTTAGATGTTTTCACCTCTTCATGCCAATGATCTGACCCTTCTCAGACAGACTAACATCTTTTCCACGACCACGGATGCGTCTTTCCACATGGTTGTTTAGGAAATGAGAAGCAACTCATTGCACCAGTTGGGGTTAAATAACTTGTTGCCAGCTGAAAGATAATCGCCCATGCAGCAATTATCCAATAGGAGGCTCGTACCTATTTGCTTAGTTAAATCCAGGTGGAGACTTTTTTTTTGGCCGGGCAGTGTATATAGTACACACACACATATATCAGGGGTGCAACAATATTTTTTTAAAAAATCATGGTTTGGCTTAGTTTGATAATTTAGTGTCATGGTTTAATATTTTAAAAAAAAAATTTGTTTTTAAATCTTTTTATGCTTTTTATTTTTTTCAACCCATTGTGCTTTCATCCACAATGGCGAACCATCAGGGTCATACGTAATAAATGCCAGATATGAATGCTGTCTAACACAGATCCATTGAGTTTTCAACACAGAGCTCATTGTCAGAACAAAATTGAGAACATAAATTAAATCTCTGTATTGTTCAATATTCGATACATACAGTAGTGTGCTCACGGTTCAATACACCCCCGCATGGTTCAATTTGATTCAAATACATGTATTGTTGCACCTCTAATATGTATGTGTGAGTGTGTGTGTGTGTGCACATGTGTTATTCATTTAAATGGAATTAATACATCTAATAATTTTTATTGTGTGCAGGATATACTACAGTATACCACCTTTTAAACACTTTATACTTTCACCATATACTTTACTTGTTTCTTATTTCTCATGTTTAGTTTAATTTTGTACTAAGGCCCTCATTATTTAGAATTCCAAATCCTTCAGTTTTACTGAAATGTGGCCTAAATGAAATGTAATTGCTCACGCAGGTTTCCATTATTATTTTTCTGTTTGAGCAGAGGACTTTGTCACTTCTATCAGATCTATGTCACATACTCACATAGCATAAAACCACATACACATTTAATGCGCTGCTTTGTTCCCTTCATTTTTGATCTTTTAATGTAATCTAAGAGGAAAATTAATTTGAATAAATTGTTGTTGTATTGTATTACATAGAGTTGCACTCTTTCCATATGGAAAAAATGCAGGATAATGAGGGAAATCATCTGATTTTAGAACCGAAAACAAAGATTTTCCACCCTGTTATTGTTTGTTCCACCCTGTTATGTCCCATTCCACCCTGTTAGTAAGCATTTTTTTGTTTATTATTATAACAAAAACATTATGTTTTGTGAATCTTTTTGTGTCATGTCGGCAAGTGGGGAGCATTAAATGCACATATAGGAATAAGGTTTTAAAACCGCCAATATTTTCCATATAGTCAGTAAAAATGGGTACAAATAAAATATTTTTTTTTTACATAACACAGATATTAACCCCACATAACTAAATGATCTATTGCAGTTTCAAGAAAAAAGCATAATGATAGCAAAAGGGACATACTCTTTTTAAGGAAAAGTCATTATTGATCAATTTTGATAAGTTTAAGTATTTGCAGTTGGTACATAAATGTCCCTAACAGGGTGGAACATGTTCAGTGACAATGTTTAAGAAAAGTACATATAATTATTATTTTGTCCATCATTAAGCTTGACCATTATGCATTTCTTATTGTTACACTAGTCAGTATTGTAGCAAAAGATTCAAAACAGAAAAAAAATGTGTTTGAGTTTTCAAAAATTATGAAATCAAAATGTTGCCGCAAACAGAGAATGACCCAAATATATTTTTTTTTATTTGAAGGTTTACGTCTTATTCCAGCCTGATGCACTTCTGGGCCTTGATAGAGCCTGCATTGCCATCTATGGTCCATGTGAGACATGCACACCAAGGAACTTTCCCAGAGCCCAGTTCAGCAGCAGTAAGTACTTTTTTACAATAAATGACAATTTTCGTGATGGTTTACAAACAAAATTATGAAGATCAGGATTAATTGAATCAAGTAATTAGTTAAAATATCAATATATTTGTTTACTTCTTGTACACTACTATAAAAATGCATCCACCATGCTGTGGCAGTATGATAAAGGACAAACTCAACAATAAACTCTATGGTTAATATAAAAAGTATCACTCCAAATACATATAAGAAGAAAACAGTAAAACAGCAGCCTGAGCATGAGTGATCAGGGATCCAACTGTGATTACACATTCTACTTGTAGCTGTGTGTTATGGTTTATTACTTTCTTTGAGAGAAACTTTATGTAACTTCGAATTTCTTTTGAACAGGCTCGATCCCTGCAACCAATAAATGAGCTGTTTCTATTCCTCAACTTCCTGGCCCTTGGTTCCAAACAGCGCGACCTTGCGGACCGTTATGGAGTGCACCAGTCCACAGTTAGCCGGATCATCACAACCTGGAGCAACTTCCTTTACTCTGTCCTCGGAGCAATCAGAATATGGATTCCTGCAGAGAGAATAAAGGATTGCATGCCAGCAGAGTTTAAGCCAGACTACGCAGACACTACTGTTATTCTGGACTGCACTGAGCTGAGGTGCCAGTGCCCAACATCTCCTCTACTACAGAGTGAGGTTTTCTCTGCATACAAGTCTCACTGCACTCTCAAAGGGTTGATCGGTATGGCTCCACATGGAGCAATTACATTCATCTCTCCACTGTATGCAGGATCAATCAGTGACAAGCAGATCATGCGAGAGTCTGGGATCATTCCCCTGTTGAGACCCGGAATGGCCATCATGGTTGACCGAGGTTTTCTTATTGATGAGTTTGTGCCGTGTAAGATCTACAGGCCACCCCTTTCTCTTTGGCAGATCCCAGATGTCTGCTCCTGAGGTCAGGGAAACGCAGGAGATTGCACACCTCAGGGTGCATGTAGAGCGCTGCATACGCAGAGTGAAAGAACACAAGCTCTTTGACTCTGAGATTCCTCTGAGGCTGTTCGGCAACATCAATCAGTTGTACACTGTTGCTTGTCTCCTGACAAACTATGAAAATGGGCCTCTTGTAAAGGCTTGGGCAACGAGGCCACAATCACAGGTACAGTAAAGGTGCATGTAGTTTCACATTACAGTCACTCATTCTTATATCTGGATTTAATTTCATATGAAAATCTGGTTTTGTACATAGTTTCAGCTTTGTGTAAAATATGTATTTAGTTGGAAAAAAATCAAAAACTTTTGGAGAAAATATGTATTTAGTAAATTACAATGATCTGTACTCTAGTTTTTCTGATTTTGTACATACTGTCAGTTTTTAAAATCTTGTAAATTACAATGATCTGAACTGTTTTCTGATTTTGTACATACTGTTTTGTTTTAAAATATAAATCTTGTAAATTAAACATCTGTACTCTAATTTTAATCGGATTTTGTACATACTGTTTTGTTTAAAAAATATACATCTTGTAAATTAAAATCATCTGTACTCTTGTTATCTGATTTTGTACATACTGTTTTGTTTTAAAAATATAAATCTTGTAATTTAAAATCATCTGAACTTTTTTTTCTCTGATTTTGTACATGCTATCAGTTTTGTTTTAAAATATAAATCTTGTAAATTACCATGCTTTGTTCGATCTCAAAATTGCGTTTTTAAAATTTTTTATATTTTTTGCACTACGTTTTTAGTCCCCTCAACTACATGTAGTTCTTAGATGAGTTAAAGCAGAAACACTCATATACTAATTATTTATATGCATTATTGACATTTAACTGAGGTAAGATGGGGGGATGGAGTCAGCAAGTCTTCTCCATGTGATGTCTTTGTTCTGCCCAGCCAATGAACCAGGTGAGTCCAATCTGCACAATGAATGGATTCAGTTTAGTTACTGGTTAAGTGGCTGGACAGAACAAATACATAACATGGAGAAGACTTGCTGACTCCACATCCCCCATCTCTGACATCCACCTTATATTTAGTTCAGGACCAATGATAACCTCTGACTTCAAAATGATTTGACAGTGCTTTATTACATCATTAACATCAAAACATATAGAAATATCAAAATAGTAACATGACAGTAATAGTAATGGGCTTCCGGGTGGGAAATGTCTTTAAAGACAGCTGACCAGGAAACCCTGACATGTCATGTCTTGGGAACAGCTTACCTTGCAAGGCAACTTTCAAGTTTGCTTTACAAAAAGAAAACACCCTGTCTAACATTAATAGTAATGGTAACATAAAATTAGGAGATTCAAGCCCCTCTCCAAACCATGCAAAAATGAGCATGACATTGTACTAACACATTTATAGAACACTTGTGGAAAAAGACTGTAAAAATTCATTACAATAGACAGAAAAGTGCACATTAGTAACAATTGCAATATTTTATTTACATCTGTTACAGGAACATCAAAAAGAACACTTGTGTTATAAAACAGCTACCAGAACATGAGAGAGTAGTAATGATAATTTTTTCTGCAGTTTTTTAGCTGCAGTTTGGTGTATGGGTGGTATAACCATATAATGAAGTGATGATGCGTGAGGTCATTTCAGCCATTGATTCTGACTGGAAATGTTTCTGTTCTTTTGCTCTATCTTTCAAGGAAAGCAGGGAGGTAAAAGGTAAAAAAGAAATGGTCAACTTTTTCTTTGATTTTTGCTGTTACCTCATCATCTCTGGTAATCCTCTGAACAAAAAGGTCATCCTGTGCGTAGACCACAAAGTCACACCAGTCAAGTCCAGAAATCAACAGCTGGCCCTGGATCTGCCAAAAGTAAGGATGAGATTTCCTCAGAGTTTCTTTGCCATCATGGATCTTAATGTATGGGCAGTCTACATAACTTGCCACATTTGGGCATTTAACCTCGACCAGGCCAAACACTGGCTGCCCCCGCGGGTCAAACACAATACCATCGGGCGAAGTGCCCATCCATGGTGCATCGGGATGGATAAGGAAACCACATGGATAGTGGTTAACCTCCCTTAGTCTGCAGTACTCCTCCACGGCAGCAGGTTCCTTCTCCAGCCCCCGTTTCATGTCTTCGGTCTGATGAGAAGATCCTAGGAGCCTTCTGGCTAGATTTTTTGCAGATGTCTCTCCCCTGTAATGACAGACCTCTCTAAATTTGGTGGAAGTGACACGGGGCCGCCTCAGTTCATGCCACTCATGGCAGGAACTCTGCTGTTTTGTACTGTTCTCAATGGCGTGTGCTTGTTGGAGGGATGTTTGCAAGGTGCTCATGTGCAATTGCTGATGCTCAGAGAAGACAAAAGAGACCTGAGAGGGTGCTAGTCTATAATTAGGAAGTGGCAGCTGTGGGGGAAAAGGGGCATTTGTGTGTGGACAGGTTTTTGGGACTTTCTTTGCTGGCATGTGATAAGACAGCACACTTCCTTCTTGGACTTTTCCGAACAGCGAGTCAACAAGAGGTACATCACTGGATATTGCCATAGTTGTTATCAATGGAGCTGTATCACTGGGAAAATCACGGTAGACCTCATCCACCCGGAGAGTAGAAAGCTCAGGTAAAGGTGAGCTGACTCCCCTGTACAAGCTGCTCCTAAAACAAACACAAATTTGAATGAACCACAGATTTTAAAAGTCAAAAGATTGTGAACAGTACATAGTGGTTGTAAAAAAATACTTATTCTGTAAAAATAAATCAGGTAAGGACATTTTTGATTGAAGGATAAAATTTACAAAATAAAAGAAGAAAAAAACATTTAGCTTTTTAATGGTCTCTATGCATGACCCCAAATGGGATTTATCCGATTTATCTGGTGGTAGCACGGACTGCAGTTGCAGGCGCGCCGTGTCTGAAACAGTGGCGGTGGGAGCTGCTGCTCTGTAGAGGTCGGAACTAAGTCGCACCGCAGCCATAATGCACTGCACATGGACCCGGTGGAAATCCGTCTTTAAGCTAGCTCCTTTGTTTCTTGTCTTTCATCACTGGACTGATTAATCCAGGTGTGTCTGACCAGTTAATGAGGTCAGGCACACCTGGATTGTTCATCCAGTAAGAAAAGACGGGAAACAAAGGAGCTACCTTAAGTTCAGGAAGTAGTGGAGCTGTGCATAGAGCCCATTAGCAGATGATTGCTTTATTACCTGACTGACATAACTACTTTAACGTATTCTGCTTATTAAATTAATAACATATTAACACTAACCTGATGCCCTCTCCCACTCTTCTTTCTTTGGGTCTGGCTGAGCGAATAACCATGTCATTTACAAGACCAGGTTTGACACCCTGCAAAATTTTTATTAGTTTAACCAATGTATTCAAATATATAAGAATAAAATCAGTGATAGTGAAACATAAGATAAAGAAAAATAAACAAAATATAGAGATATAAAGATACTGAACACAAGCAGTACAAGCTCATATGATTTCTTGGTTGGGATGACAAGGGTAAATAATAGTAAAAATAAAATAGTTACCATGGTTCTTGGCTTGTGCCATTTCTGCTCAGTTTCTGTGCAGCTGTGTGTTGGTGGGACAGTACTGATCTTCTGTTGACAGTAATGAGCCGTCTGGTATAAAAGGGCTGCCACATGGTTGCACATGGCGTTGCACACCATAGCGTCACTATTTTTAAAACTTCAAAGTAATTTTTCACATGAATCAAAACATATTCTAACCAGCCTGCACGGAACTTGCAGGATTATTTTTTTTTACTTCCAAAACTTCTGTCACAGACAAGAACGTGTCACATGCACTTATGCTGCGTTCCATTTACCTCGGAACTGGAAAGTGGGAACTGGGGGGTGACGTCACACCCAATGCTACCAGTTCACTGGTCGGAAAAGCCTAGCAAAACAACGTGTTTGCTAAGGCTATTGTTATTAGCCGTTGTTAGCACAGCAGGAGTTGTAGTTCACATATACCACGTGAAAAACGTGAATTACACTACAGCAGCACCCCCCTACATCTATGTCAAACAATACTACGTGTATGACTGATTGCAACAAAAAAAAAAATATCAGAAGTGAAATAAATGTATCATTACAGAAGCTGCTACAACTGCTAACCCGACTGCTAACACCGGGGGCGGCCATCTTTAAATTTTTACTCGGAGGTGGCAGGATTGTCCGACTTTCCGAGTGGGAAATCCCGTTCCAGTTGAAACTTCCTATTCGGAACTGGGAATATCCGAGTTCAAACAGTACGCAGCATAACAACCAGCCTGCTCGGAACTTGCAGGATTTTATCTTTTATCTTTATTCTTTTTGTTTACTTACACACAAAGTGTGGGGCTTCTGGCTCTTCTTCATTGATCTGTAGCATTCAGCCCTAACCGTTATTTCTCCTGTATCAGGATCTTTGTTTGACACTGACATTGGATATAACATTTAGCGATCAGGTTTAAAATAAAAACAAAAACATCACATCAAATATTAATAAGATAGTAGCTTGTAAATCCGTTCAACACAAACTCTTTCTGATGTAAGCTAACCTGGTGCTAACGCTAATAAGACAATTTCGGGTCTTACCTTCGTAATTATTTATGTAGCTGGTGACGTAAAGTTGGAATCCTCTGCTTTTTTTACTCGATGATGCTGTAGTTGATGCTTGAATGAAACGACTAACGTCGTTAATTGTTAGTTTAGGCAGATCTTGGAGTGACCGTGTGAAGAAAGCCATTATTTCCGCTGGAGTAAACCGGAAACCGGAAGTAAACATGCTGGTTGACCTAGAATGCGGAAGACGGCGCAGCATATCCCCTATTGGTTCGGGAAAAGGTTCAGCACTCGGGGCTTCATTCATATTCCTCTTTAGTGACATCTAGTGTTCAAATGGGTGCACATCAGCCCAAACAAAAGTGCACTCAAACCATCTCAGTAGTGCCCATGACCAGAAAATAAAGGATTTATCAAATAAACTATCAGCATCCAACAAATACAATGTGGATTATCCGTGCCTTTCAGTATTTGACTTATAGTTTGGCAATAAAATGTTGCAAAATACGAAAGAAAGCACGGACGGATTCAAACCACAGACTCCTGAATAAAAGGTCAACATACTAACCATTGTACTATGGAAACACAATACATGTTGGAGCACATGATCTATCTAACACAAAACGACAGCGTTCCACCATGTCCTATCATTTTATATTTGGCATGAAGTAACTGTTGTGATAATGAGAATACTTGTGTACTGAGTGCAGTGCTGATGGATCTCCACGTGTGAGGTGACATGGGGCTGAAATCTGTTTTATTGAGGAATAAGAGCGTCTTCAGTGTTCGGTTTGGCGACTTAATAATCTTCATAATGGGCAGGTGCAGGGCAACATGAATACTGCTGATGTCTGTGGCTGCATGTCAGGATCTTTCCATCTTTGTATTTTCAGCTCGGATAAATTATCTGTCAACTTCAATCTAGCGACTTCCGAATGTTTCTTATGCAGATGTGAAACACAGACCGACGCGTGACGTCATCTGCACAAACCGAGGCCTCGTTTTGCGTTGGTCACGTGATTCCTATGCTGATGACACAAGCTCCGAAACGAGCTTCATTAGGAACGCCCCTTTTACTCGACACAGCTTCAGAGTCTGGGTTCATCGGGCACATCACTATTGCCTCCTTTGATTGGTGGGACACTTGACCAAATGTTTGGGGCGAAGGGCTCGGGCATTTCTTACTAGGTCAGACTAACCAGATTAACATGAAATTCGGACGTACAAGACAGAAACGAAGTCATGTTCATACATTTAATTGTTCAAGGGTCAAAATCTCACACACATTGCTAACTGCTCAGCAAACCAGGGATGTAGGCCTACACCAGCTAACAATGTTGATGGGTCACCCCAGCCGTGAGACATCTGAGTTCAGCAGCCATGCCAACACACGAGAACACAGACAGAGATCTGCAGTGGAGGTGGAGGATGTGGCAGGAGCATATTATTGCCAATACTAAGCTATGCCATACCAAGGTGTAGGACTCCCTGTTGTCTCTCATTGCTGTACCTTTGTTTTCTTCCTGACACAGATGTTCTTGAGTCTGTTGCACTGATGCTCTCCTTGGCCTGCTGCTGCCATATTCTACATTACATATATATGGAAAAAAAAAATCCCATTTCAGAACTTGATGAGAAGAAAACGGACCCCTGGTAGGATAATACAATTGCACTGCGCACTCACCAAAGAGAGGAGTTTGGTCAAAGGTTACATGCATAATCAGGTCCATGTTTTGTCAAACTGATTTTTTAAATATATATTGAGTTTTAATGTGTGTAACTAGCCAAACAAAACAATCCCAGGCATAGCTGGAGCACACCCTGGCGCAGTATGGCTTCATCTCATACTATTATATTAGCCTATTATACAAACACTATATGGCGTATACAGCTGTGTGAAAAAGTGTTTCCTCCTTCCTCATTTCTTACTTTTTTGCATGTTAATCACACTTAAATGTTCCAGATCATCAAACAAGTTTAAATATCAGACAAAGATAACACAAGTAAACAGAAAATGCAGTTTTTAAATGAAGGTTTTTATTAGTAAGGGGGTAAAAATCCAAACCTCCATGTCCCTGTGTGAAAAAGTGATCTTCCCCTAAACCTAATAACTGGTTGTTCCACCTTAGCAGCAACAACTGCATCAAGCGTTTGTGATAGATGTGGATTTATCTATCTATGTAGCCTCAGTTTCCTGTTCTTAGCTGACAGGAGCGGCACCCGGTGTGGTCTTCTGCTGCTGTAGCCCATCTGCTTCCAGGTTGGATGTGTTGTGCATTCAGAGATGCTCTTCTGCAGACTTCCGTTGGAACAAGTGCTTATTTGAGTTCCTGTTGCCTTTCTATCAGCTGGAACCAGTCTGGCCATTCTCCTCTGACCTCTGGCACCAACAAGGCATTTTCACCCACAGAACTGCTGCTCACTGGATATTTCCTCTTTCTGGGACCATTCTCTGTAAACCCTAGAGATGGTTGTGCAGGAAAATCCCAGCAGATCAGCAGTTTCTGAAATACTCAGACCAACAACCATGCCACGTTCAAAGTCACGTAAATCACCGTTCTTCCTCATTCTGATGCTGGTTTGAACTGCAGCAGATCGTCTGGACCATGTCTACATGCCTAAATGCATTGAGTTGCTGCCATGTGATTGGCTGATTAGGAATTTGCGTTAACGAGCAGTTGGACAGGTGTACCTAATAAAGTGGAGGTGTGTGTGGATGGGAACAGAGATGTGGTGCAATTTATTCAATTACACTTTAGTAAATTTAATATAAAGTATCTTTGAGTGCCTGTGCTTTGATGCTTTAATGTTTCAGTTTCCTCTACATGCTCACACACAGGAGGCAAACGCTTTCACACAACTGTACTTTCAGCAACTACTTTTAATTTTAAAACTTTTGAAAATATTTAAAAGCAAGTACTTTCACCAATGTAAAAAGGGTTAAAATTGTACTTTTACCTTTTACTAAAAGTACACTTTGCTCATTTGTATTCTTACTCCAACCCAGTACTTTCTCCGGTACTGCCTTGCTCACAGGAGCTAAAGAAAACATCCATGTTTGCTGTAACTCCTGGAAGCTCGGTTTTATACGGCAGGTTGAAATCCTGGTTTAAAGCTGGCGTCATGCCGTGAGTGGGAAGAGCAATGGCGGGTGCAGAAATCTAACCGTTCCGTTTTAAGCTGATACTGTTGCAAAACACTGGATATTACACGGAAAGCTAACAGGTGTGACACATCGAGGTGGGAACGCAGGAGAGAAAGAAGAGAAGTCACACATAAATGAAGAAGAAAGGATGCAGAAGTTGCCATGGATGACAGATGGGTTTTAAAATGGAAGGACATGAAGGCGTGGAGAGAGGGACATGGAAGGAGGGAGGAGAGATGGACGGGTATGTTTTATGTGTGTGAGAGAGAGAGAGAGAGAGAGAGAGAGAGCACCCTCAGACAGACAATCAGCCACTCCAACAGTCTGCATGCACAACTGTTCTCAGGCTTTCCAATATAATTCACCCGTTCCGCCATGTCAAGTTCTGTATCGCGGCCCTGTAGGGTCCACCACGCCTCCATTTCTCCTCGCTTCCATATATGGGCATCCTGTCCCCCCATGGTGCTCAAAGGGATTATTATGTTTATGTCTGCGCTGCTCCAGCGACTTTGTGACAGAATAGAAGAGAGATTGTGGGTGCCACCGCCACCGACTCTGAGATGGCTGCAGCGTCCAGGACTTCACTGCCGGACAGATGTGTGTGTGTGTGTGTGTGTGTGTGTGTGTGTGTGTGTGTGTGTGTGTGTGTGTGTGTGTGTGTGTGTGTGTGTGCGTGCGTGCGTGCGTGTGTGTGTGTGTGTGTGTGCGTGTGTGTGTGTGTGCGGGGGGGTCCCTGTGTGTGAGCATGTAGAGGAAACTGAAACAGTAAAGCATCAAAGCACAGGCACTCAAAGATACTTTATATTAAATTTACTAAAGTGTAATTGAATAAATTGCACCACATCTTTGTTCACATCCACACACCTCCACTTTATCAGGATCACCTGTCCGACTGCTCGTTAATCAGCCAATCACATGGCAGCAACTCGATGCATGTAGGCATGTAGACTTAGTCCAGACGATCTGCTGCAGTTCAAACCAGCATCAGAATGAGGAAGAACGGTGATTTACGTGACTTTGAACGTGGCATGGTTGTTGGTCTGAGTATTTCAGAAACTGCTGATCTACTGGGATTTTCCTGCACAACCATCTCTAGGGTTTACAGAGAATGGTCCCAGAAAGAGGAAATATCCAGTGAGCAGCAGTTCTGTGGGTGCAAATGTTGATGCCAGAGGTCAGAGGTCAGAGGAGAATGGCCAGACTGGTTCCAGCTGATAAAAAGGCAACAGGAACTCAAATAAGCACTTGTTCCAACCAAAGTCTGCAGAAGAGCATCTCTGAATGCACAACACATCCAACCTGGAAGCAGATGGGCTACAGCAGCAGAAGACCACACCGGGTGCCGCTCCTGTCAGCTAAGAACAGGAAACTGAGGCTACAATTCACACAGACTCACCAACATTGGACAATAGAAGATGGAGAAATGTTGCCTTGTCTGATGAGTCTCCATTTCTGCTCCCAGATTCAGATGTAGGCTCAGAATTTGGTGTCAACATCACGAAAGCATGGATCCATCCTGCCTTGTATCAACGGTTCAGCTTGGTGGTGGTGGTGTGATGGTGTGGGAGAGATTTCCTTGGCCCACTTTGGGCCCCTTAGTACCAACGTGGCGGTTTAACCACCACAGCCTGTCAGAAAGCGGGAATCATCTCAGACTGGTTTCTGGAACATGACGATGAGTTCATTGTACTCAAATGTTCTCCACAATCACCAGATCTCAATCCAACAGAGCAGCTCTGGGATGTGGTGGAACGGGAGGTTTTCATCATGGATGTGGTGGAACGGGAGGTTCTCATCACGGATGTGGTGGAACGGGAGGTTCTCATCATGGATGCGGTGGAACGGGAGGTTCTCATCACGGATGTGGTGGAACGGGAGGTTCTCATCATGGATGTGGTGGAACGGGAGGTTCTCATCACGGATGTGGTGGAACGGGAGGTTCTCATCATGGATGCGGTGGAACGGGAGGTTCTCATCATGGATGTGGTGGAACGGGAGGTTCTCATCATGGATGTGGTGGAACGGGAGGTTCTCATCACGGATGTGGTGGAACGGGAGGTTTTCATCATGGATGTGGTGGAACGGGGAGGTTCTCATCACGGATGTGGTGGAACGGGAGGTTCTCATCATGGATGCGGTGGAACGGGAGGTTTTCATCATGGATGTGGTGGAACGGGAGGTTCTCATCACGGATGTGGTGGAACGGGAGGTTCTCATCACGGATGTGGTGGAACGGGAGGTTCTCATCATGGATGCGGTGGAACGGGAGGTTCTCATCATGGATGTGGTGGAACGGGAGGTTCTCATCATGGATGCGGTGGAACGGGAGGTTCTCATCACGGATGTGGTGGAACGGGAGGGTTCTCATCATGGATGCGGTGGAACAGGAGGTTCTCATCACGGATGCGGTGGAACGGGAGGTTCTCATCACTGATGCGGTGGAACGGGAGGTTCTCATCATGGATGTGGTGGAACAGGAGGTTCTCATCACGGATGTGGTGGAACGGGAGGTTTTCATCACGGATGTGGTGGAACGGGAGGTTCTCATCACGGATGCGGTGGAACGGGAGGTTCTCATCACGGATGTGGTGGAACGGGGAGGTTCTCATCATGGATGTGGTGGAACGGGAGGTTCTCATCACGGATGTGGTGGAACGGGAGGTTCTCATCACGGATGTGGTGGAACGGGAGGTTCTCATCACTGATGCGGTGGAACGGGAGGTTCTCATCATGGATGTGGTGGAACGGGAGGTTCTCATCACTGATGCGGTGGAACGGGAGGTTCTCATCACGGATGTGGTGGAACGGGGAGGTTCTCATCATGGATGTGGTGGAACGGGAGGTTCTCATCATGGATGTGGTGGAACGGGAGGTTCTCATCACGGATGCGGTGGAACGGGAGGTTCTCATCACGGATGTGGTGGAACGGGAGGTTCTCATCACGGATGTGGTGGAACGGGAGGTTCTCATCATGGATGCGGTGGAACGGGAGGTTCTCATCATGGATGTGGTGGAACGGGAGGTTCTCATCACGGATGCGGTGGAACGGGAGGTTCTCATCACGGATGTGGTGGAACGGGAGGTTCTCATCATGGATGTGGTGGAACGGGAGATTCTCATCACTGATGCGGTGGAACGGGAGGTTCTCATCATGGATGTGGTGGAACAGGAGGTTCTCATCACGGATGTGGTGGAATGGGAGGTTTTCATCACGGATGTGGTGGAACGGGAGGTTCTCATCATGGATGTGGTGGAACGGGAGGTTCTCATCACGGATGCGGTGGAACGGGAGGTTCTCATCACGGATGCGGTGGAACGGGAGGTTCTCATCATGGATGTGGTGGAACGGGAGGTTCTCATCACGGATGCGGTGGAACGGGAGGTTCTCATCATGGATGTGGTGGAACGGGAGGTTCTCATCACTGGATGTGGTGGAACGGGAGGTTCTCATCACGGATGTGGTGGAACGGGAGGTTCTCATCATGGATGTGGTGGAACGGGAGGTTCTCATCACTGGATGCGGTGGAACGGGAGGTTCTCATCATGGATGTGGTGGAACGGGAGGTTCTCATCATGGATGCGGTGGAACGGGAGGTTCTCATCACTGATGCGGTGGAACGGGAGGTTCTCATCATGGATGTGGTGGAACGGGAGGTTCTCATCATGGATGCGGTGGAACGGGAGGTTCTCATCACGGATGTGGTGGAACGGGAGGTTCTCATCACGGATGTGGTGGAACGGGAGGTTCTCATCATGGATGTGGTGGAACGGGAGGTTCTCATCACTGATGCGGTGGAACGGGAGGTTCTCATCACGGATGTGGTGGAACGGGAGGTTCTCATCATGGATGTGGTGGAACGGGGAGGTTCTCATCATGGATGTGGTGGAACGGGAGGTTCTCATCACTGATGCGGTGGAACGGGAGGTTCTCATCATGGATGTGGTGGAACGGGAGGTTCTCATCATGGATGTGGTGGAACGGGAGATTCTCATCACTGATGCGGTGGAACGGGAGGTTCTCATCACGGATGTGGTGGAATGGGAGGTTCTCATCATGGATGTGGTGGAATGGGAGGTTCTCATCATGGATGCGGTGGAACGGGAGGTTCTCATCATGGATGTGGTGGAACGGGAGCTTCTCATCATTGATGCGGTGGAACGGGAGGTTCTCATCATGGATGCGGTGGAACGGGAGGTTCTCATCATGGATGTGGTGGAACGGGAGGTTCTCATCATGGATGTGGTGGAACGGGAGGTTCTCATCATGGATGTGGTGGAACGGGAGCTTCTCATCATGGATGCGGTGGAACGGGAGGTTCTCATCATGGATGTGGTGGAACGGGAGGTTCTCATCATGGATGTGGTGGAACGGGAGGTTCTCATCATGGATGTGGTGGAACGGGAGGTTCTCATCATGGATGTGCAGCTGACAAATCTGCAGCAACTGTGTGATGATGTCATGTCAATATGGAGCAAAATCTCTGAGGAATGTTTCCAGAATCTTGTTGAATCTATGACACCAAGGATTAAAGCAGTTCTGAAGGTGAAAGGGGTCCAACCCGGTACGAGCAAGGTGTACCTAGTAAAGTGGCCGGTGAGTATGTGTGTGTGTGTGTGTGTGTGTGTGTATATATATATATATATATATACATATATATATATGTATATATATATATATATATATATATATATATATATATATATATATATATATATATACACACACACACATATGAAGTGTTATATATATATATCAATTCTGAATAAGATATTTTGTGATCCTGTCAACTATCTTCTAAACTGACATGGTTGTGGTATAAATACTAAGCTATGTTGGCTGCAGCTCCATGTAGATAAGAATAAGGTTTTTTTTTCTTTATATGACTTACAACAGTCAATGAAACTCATGAGCTCCTTATTTGCAGCCATTTGCATAGCTTGTTCTCATAAAGTACACCATACTGTACCACAGAAATAAATGCTCTTTAAACCAATTCAGCATATGCAAATATTACAAAGTGGAAATTAAAATCGTCTTCCAGCATTATTATCTGCTAAATTATTCGCCTCGATGTAAATTAACAGCGTAAATTAGAATTTAAAAGCAACGTTTTAGTGAACAGTTTGGGCTTTTGCAACGGATCCTGTGCTGTCTGCCAAGTTACGAACTGAATCAGCAACAGAAAAAGCAAGAAATGGAGGCAGAGAAAGTCTTTGAGAAAAAGAGAAGAAACTGTGAAAAAGCAGAAATAAATCCCCACGAAAAAAAGGTCCTTAAACGAGTGTAAAGAGCGGCCTGGCAGTGGAGCAGACACGCCCCATCGCACAACGGTTGAGACATTAACTTCTCCGCTCTGTTTTCCCCTCTGCCATCACTCTTTCCCTCCCTCCCTCCATCTGCTCTGCCACTGCACCTGGGCTCTTTGCTTTCTCTCCCTCCATTTCCCCTCTTTTGCTGCTTTTCCACCCCCTCTCATCTCTTCTCTTCCTTCCCCATTTGCCAGATTTTACCCTCCCATCTTCCTCTCTTTCTTTTGCAGATGAATACTTCTTTCTCTTTTGTGTCTTCCGCAGTTTGTCTCTGACAGCATCTGCGTTGCTGCTATTAACATCTTTGACAGCTCCATCTCCTCCCTCGCTTCCCATCAGATTTGAGACGTTTGCATCTGTTTCGCTCAACATATCCTGGGTTCTTAATTTATCACTGAGTCATACTTGAATTTCTTTCCATCCGCTCTTTCTATCCACTCCTTTTTCCTTCATGCAGGGGTGGTGGCTGCACTGCAAAAATTCAAATATTATCAAGTATATTTCTCAAATTTCTAGTCAAAATATCTCATCACACTCAAAATAAGACAAAATTACCTAAAGAGAAACATTTCAGTGAGATATAGGAACTTGTTTTAAGGCGATGCATCTTATTTATGGATGCTCGATAGGCTTTTTTACCGATATCAGATATACCGATATTGTCCAACTCTTAAATTCAGATATCAACCGATATATGCAGAGATGAGGTCGTATCCCTCATATTTTGAGAAATACAACTAAATCTCCTTAACTCAGCCAGAGGAGTTGATTTTGTACATCTGGCTGCCAGATATCAGATACTAGCAGGTATTAGATACTACCATATATCAGATACTAGCAGGTATCAGATACTACCATATATCAGATACTAGCAGGTATCATATACTACCATATATCAGATACTAACAGGTATTAGATACTACCATATATCAGATACTAGCAGGTATCAGATACTACCATATATCAGATACTAGCAGGTATTAGATACTACCATATATCAGATACTAGCAGGTATCAGATACTACCAGATATCAGATACTAGCAGGTATTAGATACTACCATATATCAGATACTAACAGGTATCAGATACTACCATATATCAGATACTAGCAGGTATTAGATACTACCATATATCAGATACTAGCAGGTATCAGATACTACCAGATATCAGATACTAGCAGGTATTAGATACAACCATATATCAGATACTAACAGGTATCAGATACTACCAGATATCAGATAATAGCAGGTATTAGATACTACCATATATCAGATACTAGCAGGTATCAGATACTACCAGATATCAGATACTAGCAGATGTTTGTTTTTTGTTTTTTTTTATACACATATTATCAGCAGCTATCAAAGCAAGTCAGTCTGTAGCAGCAGCAGCTGCACTGTAGTCACATGACTCTGAAAGGAATGCTGGGAAATGAAGTTCTTCCAGGATAACAGGGACTTTTATACATGCTGGACCGCTGCTAGTGGACAAGATCTCGTGAGATTCTGTTGCTCCATAACAAAATTTCGCGAGATTTTGTTCGCTAAATAGATTACATTTTTCAAAATATTGGCCCAAAAAAAAAAACAATACCGACATCTTAATGCCAATGTCAGCTGAAAATATCGAACATCCCTAAGCTTATTTCAAGATATCTTACTAAGAAAATTATCTTTGTTCTATTGGCAGAATTATTTTAGGAATGCACGATATTGGAATTTTGCCTGATAGTCGATATGCCAATATTTTAAATCTCATGTGGAGGATAACTGATATAGATACCAATATTAAAGCTGAAAAAATAAGCAGTCATTGCAAATAGCAGTTTTGTTATCCATTTCCAACACAAATAGGGGTGGGAAAAAATATAGATACACTGAAATATCACGATATTTTCATATACCGATATCAAATCGATATTTAATAACGTGGCATTGTTCTATTTTACTTACAAAATCTTGCAAGATTTCATTTTTCTGTTAGAAAATCTCAGAATCGTAACAAAACGATAAAATATTGCGAGGTGTCGTGAATAAAATAGATCAATACCTCGTTTTCAAATGTCAATACATCAGCATATGAAAATATTGCGAAATTTTCATGAATTCTTGAAATTTCATAACAGAACAATGAAATATCGCAAGATTTTGTGAGTGAAATAGATTGATACCATTTTAAATGTCAATTTATCAGCATATGAAAATATCACGAAATTTGTGTGAAGTCTTGTAAGATATCGTAACAGAAGGATGAAATATCATGAGATTTAGTGAGTAAAACAGTTTGATGCCATAAAAATGTCATGATATCAGCATATGAAAATGTCGTGAAATTTCAGTGTATCAATATTTTTTTCTACCCCTACTCTTTAGAAGTTTTAAAGTCTGTTAAAAAAGAAGTTTTTGAAGAAGAAGAAGTTTTTTTTTTAGACTTTAGAAGCAGCGGGCTGATCGGTTAAATATTGGTGGGGTGGCCGATGTCTGATACTCAGTTTTAAGGCCAATATAGGCCGATACTGATAGGGATGCACGATATAATCGGCCCCCTAATTTCTTTGTTTATTACAAGCAAAATAAAAAAAAATTCTACTTATTTTAAGAGTGGCCAAGATTTTTTTTGCTTGTAAAAAGCAAAAAAATTCTGCCAATGGCATGAGCAAAACTTTCTCAAAATATGAGAGATACAACCACATCTCTGCATATATTGGTATTGGTTGATATCTGAATTTAGTTGGACAATATCGGTATATCGGATATCGGTAAAAAAAGCCTATCGAACATCCATAAATAAGATGCATCGCCTTAAATCAGGTTCCTTTATCTCACTGAAATATTTCTGTTTGGTAGTTTTGTCTCATTTTGAGTGTGATGACATATTTTGACTAGAAATGATAAAAATAGACTTTCTGAGTTTCTGCAATGTGGCTGTCGCTCCATCTTGACCCAGCAGAGGGGGGCCATGTCTGGGCAGAGAGCGTCAGGAGTGTCCTAAAATTCCTGGAGCGGACCGACACAGCGGCCATATGGCAGCGCATTGAGCGAAAAGCTCCCAACACTCAGACACAGACACCAACAGACGCCCAGTGTGGTGGAATAAAATGTGTCCTCTGTGGCCGCTGGGCATGTCCACCACTCATTAGTTTCCCATGGAGAATTGATATTATTCTCCAAACTGCTGGCTCGCCACAGAGCATAACCCTGACCTCATGAATAGGTGGAAGACATGTGTGTGGGGGAAACGGTTGTGCACAAACTGAAAGGACCTAAGAGGAGGGTTTAGTGAAGCATCGCTAATCTGGTGTCAGTCCCATTGAAGCACATCACTAAATTCACAGAAATGGATTTGTAAACTCTATTATATCACCTTTTAATAGAACAACAGAATACAACCGGAGACTAGAGGAAGCTCTGAGCGGTAAAAATGAAACAAGCAAATGTTCGCCCAATTTCAAATTCGACCAGATAATAAAGTAGTTAGAGGAAATACAGCCATACCACGCAATCATTTCTTCAAATCTTTCGCACAAAACACAAAGATATGCAACAATAAAAGAAGGGATAAAAGTGCAGGAGGAGGTAGAAAAGCCAAAAAATACTTGTTTTAAAGGCACAGTCTGTAAGAGTTACTGACATCTAGTGATGGAGATGGATATTGCAAGAAAAGATGTTTTCTTTCAAATGACTTCATATTCTAAGCCCTGTAGTGAATGTACGGTGGCTGTTAGTGGTCAAAATTCTCCCAAACATAAAAATGTTTTAATCTCTGAGTGGCTCAGGGGTCTCAGGTGTAGCTATGACTGGACGATGAGGAACTATTTTTAACGTCTTTTAAGGCGTTACTGATCCCAAACAGTGTCTAAATCCCGTTAAACAAAGCTGCTACAGCAGTTTTATAGTTCAGAAGGTTCTCAGTTCACATGAAATGAAATTAAATGAATGAAAATAAGAAAAATACTTTATTTATCCCAGTAGGGAAATTCAACATTGTAAAAGTTCACTTTTTTTTTGTTTTTTTTTTTACTTTTACTTTCTTTTTTCTTTCTTTTCTTTTCTTTTCTTTCTTTTTTTGTTGTTCTTGTTTTTTGTTTGTTTTGTTTTGTTGCATGTATGCATGCAACAAAACAAACAATGCATGACAAAACATGCATTGTTTTGTACTGCTCTCTTAACGAAACACTCAGGGTTTCGTTATCCACCGACTTTCATATAATAAAGGCAGAGATGGGGACTCGAGTTGCACTTAAGTCGCATTCACCAGAGACTTGAGACTCAACTCAGACTCTTATGCGAAAAACTGCTTTATTGAAACGTCTGAATTTACGCCTCATTAAAGCGTAAAAACTTTTTGCAATATTTGAGAGTTTTTTTTTTTAAATGTAGGTGTTTCCATTAGTGGTTTTTATTTTGCGATATTTAGGTTGTAATCTAAACCCAGCTATTCTGTGGGTGTACTATTCCTTTAAAGGGTAGCGGTATGAGAATCCGTATTCGTGATTCTAGCCTTTTATTTGCTTTGTATGCCAAATCTTGCAGTACTGTCCAGCCCTATCCAGCAAATTTAATATGTGGAAGATCATTATGAAAGATATTTTATTTTCTCTCTCGTCTGAGCTCATTTTCTGTGTTTTGGGCTTTCAGGATTTTTTTTTTTTTAACCAAAATTCCCTCCTTGGCCTTTAAACCTCCTGAAACCAGAGAAACCCCATGAGAACCTCCAAACTCCGCCCACCCACCATCAAGCGAGGTCCTATCCTCCCTTGAGGATCCTGTCATTCATTCCTTTTCATTAACGTGCAGCTCCGCCAAGATAATACAGTTGGACTCTAACAAAACAGCTTAAATTGAATCTTTTGTGCATCGTTGTATTTCGTTCCATCCTACTTGATTTCTTAATTGAAGAAATGTCATGGACAAATCTGTAATCCAGAGTAAGCAAGGGGATCGCCTTTACTCTCATAAATATCTCTGCAGACATTCCTGAGAGGTGATCCAGAGCTGCATACATCAGTCTGAACTTTATTGTTGACACTGCTTGGCCTTAAAAAAAACCTACATAGTTGACTTTTCTTATGAAAGTTTGATAGCAGGATAAAAAACTGGCATTAAAATTTTCTGCAAACCACAGAAAAGCTCAATATACCGAAAACAAAACCATCCAAATCCATTTCAAATTCCCTGCACGCAGAGGCCTTCTCCAGAAACGTCTGTCCAGCTGGCAGCCCTCTGTATTTTTCAATAAGCACAGTTGTAAAGGAACATATTCCACATCAAACCCGGTGTTTTTCTACCTCATACAGTATTTTGTGTCCAATCCTAAGAACAGTTGAACAGAGCTAAATGATAAATATCTCACATGAGGCCTACAAAACACAAACCTCTGTCCACACCAAAAACTGAAAACAAAAGGCTCGCACATTCTCCAACAGTGGATGGAAGCACGAGGTCCTCATCGTGGTTTGAAGATGAAACCAGCAATAATCTGTTTTTACCCCCAAGAAGCTCCCGCAGACTCATCATTCCTGAGAGCACCTCCCCTTTTAACACCCAAAACAAACCCAACTCACTTTATTTTGGTCATTTCATCAGTAATTCGGACTTTAAATAGATTAAATGCAGCTGTGCTGTAAAGTTTACATACAATCCTGTTAAAGGCCTCCTTCCACCTGAAAACCCGTTTAACTTGCTCCTTCTGAAATACGGAGGCTTTCCCCTTGTTTACTTACACATGCTGACTTGCTAGCGTTGCGTTGCCCCCAGTCGGCTGTGCTTCCTCATCACAGAAACAATACGAAGAAAAGAGCGAATCGGGAACAGCCTCGCACTTCTACGTCACATTGCAAATAGCGTATCCCACGTGGGGTTTCTATCTGTCCATTGGAAGGCAGGTAACCCTCCACTACACACTAGAAGTAAAGACGGCACGACTGTAGCTTCGGAGTTGAGAAGCTAATTAGCTAACTGTTTGTTAGCATGGCGGAACAAACTTGTTTGTCGGCTCTATTTCCTGTCTGTAACAAAATAAGAGCGGAGGGCGGAGCTTCCTTCATACACTGATGGGAGGCAGCCAATCAGACGGAAATTCATGAGAAGGACCCGGAAAAGCTGCCGTTGGACCACAAGCCTCTCTTCTATATACAAATACAGCTGGATACAAAGATACCAGAAGGTTTTTTAAACAGAAACGTGCAGAATGCATTCAATAATAATGGAGAACACAGAAATATTCATGAAATGACCACGGAAGTACAACTTTAAAGAAAAGGCTAAATTCACCATGGGGCTCGTAAGGGTGGCGTAGGGGACCAGGAAAACCACAACACATTACAGGTGATCCAGTCAAGTTTGTTTAGGCTGACAGCACGCACGATGCTGCCATCGTTTACAGGTTAAAAATGTGCAATCGTGCTGCGTCATTACTGCCACAATCGTTCATACGTTCCGTTAAAAAAACATGGGCTGATTTTTCTCATGTTGAATGGCCTGGATAGCAGCCGAGACGACCAAACATCATCTTCAACACCCGACACATGTTGGTGTGTTCACGATATTTTCAGACTTACAAGTTCTGTTCTGTTACTAGAGCTGCCACAATTAGTCGATTAATCGACCAGTCGTCGACTATCAAAATAGTCGACAACTAATTCCATAATCGACTAATCGTTTCTCGTCTTTAAGCTTTGTTTTTCCTCTGAAAATTGTCGCTGTACCTTTCGCTTCCTTGTCCGTCTTTCTATCTGGTCCTCTTTTCTTGACCTGAACATTGACCTAAATGAACACACACACTAGCAGTCAAAGGTTTGGACGTGTTTTTTTTATTCGATTCAGTGAGAAAGAGTCCGAACTCTTGACTTTAACTGTAAACATGCTACAGTTTTCATAGGTATGATCCGATTAGTCGACAAATCGCCAACATGATAAGTGACTAGTCGATTATCAAAATAATGGTTTGTGGCAGCCCTATCTGTTACTCATGTGTTGTGGTGTTAAGAGAGTTGTGCTGTTTCACACGTAGCATTTAGCAGCTAGCATTAGCCAAGCTAGCTGAGAGCACAGACAAAGTAAAAGCAGACACCCTCTTACTCTCTCTCCTCCACTAATAGATTACTTTTGGGTTTATATCATAAATGTCCTCACTCATTCACACTCAGAAACAGAGGAATGAGACAGGAACATTTCTGTACCTGTAGGTACATTTTTTACTAATTTTCTCTCAAAAGTACAATATTGGTCTTTATGAGGCCAGAAGTACCTATATACTATGAAAAAGGGTCCAAAGTAGGGCTGGACAATAATTCAGTATCGATATATATTGATCGATAGAGGTTTTTTCAATAGAAAAAAAAGAGGTTCAATAAAAGTTCGATATAGAAACGCAGTTTTCTGCTGTAGCCTATCGGGTATCATGATACTACAGTCACTCCTTCCTCCAAACCAATCAGACGCAGACCAGGCAAAGGCTGAACTGGAATTCAGTGTTAGTGTGATCTTTATTACCAGGGATGGGAAAAAATATCGATACACTCTTGTTTTATTGAATCTATCCTCACCTTCTCCTTTATTTGTTGGTACGGCTCCGTCTCTCTAAAGAACAAAAACAGACTGCAGGGCGTTGTGAGAGTCTGCAGTAAAATTGCAGGCATAAACCTGAACGATCTCACCGCCCTGTATCAGCGCAGAACTTTGGGCAAGGCCCACTCCATCCTTGGGGACCGGAGCCCCCCCCCCTGGCTGGTGAATTCCTGCTTCTCCCGTCAGGGCGTAGGTACATGCTGCCAAAGTGCAGGACCAACAGGCTCAAACACTCATTTGTCCACGCAGCCATTGTTCTTCTTAACAAGTGACAAACCTGTCATGCTGTTGTTTCCTATCTGTTGCCTTTGTTGTTGACTGAGTGACTGTTGTTGTTTAATTGTGTTTAGCACTGCGAGTTGCACAAGAAATTGCCCTACGGGGACAACAAAGACTATCGCAGTATTTTCATATACAGATTTCATATTGATATTTAAAAATGTGATATTGATCTATTTAACCAATTAAATATCGCTAGATTTCCATTCTCTTACATGATTTTGCGAGATTCCACAAAAACCCGCGAGATTTCGTAACAGAAGATACAAAAGTAAGATTTCATTGGTAAAATATTGTTACCCTGTTTTTTAGAACAATATGATATCAGCATGTGAAAATATCGCAATATTTCAGTGTATCGATATTTTTTCCCAGCCCTATTTATTGCTGTATAAGTAAAGGGGGTTAGACAATGAAACTGAAAAAGCTGTCATTTTAGTGTGGGAGGTGTCATGGCTAAATCAGACCAGCCTGGTGGCAAATATTCATTAATTGCACCAGTAAGAGCAGAGTGTGAAGGTTCAATTAGCAGGTAAAAAGCACAGTTTTGCTCAAAACATTGCAATGCATACAACATTGTATCAGAGTTCAAAAGAGGACAAATTGTTGGTGCATGTCTTGCTGGTGCATCTGTGACCAAGACAAGTCTTTGTGATGTATCAGAGCCACAGTATCCAGGGTGATGTCAGCATACCACCAAGAAGGACGAACCACATCCAACAGGATTAACTGTGGACGCAAGAGGAAGCTGTCTGAACGGGATGTTCGGGTGCTAACCCGGATTGTATCCAAAAAACGTAAAACCACAGCGGCCCAAATCACGGCATTCGCTTGGCCCAGGACTTGTGCTAGATGGGCCAAGGACTACCGAACCATTCTGGAGGACCATGTGCATCCAAAGGGTCAAACATTGTATCCTGAAGGCGGTGCAGTGTATCAGGATGACAATGCACAAATACACACAGCAAGACTGGTGAAAGATTGGTTTGATGAACATGAAAGTGAAGTTGAACATCTCCCATGGCCTGCAAAGTCACCAGATCTAAATATTATTGAGCCACTTTGGGGAGTTTTGGAGGAGCGAGTCAGGAAACGTTTTCCTCCACAAGCATCACGTAGTGACCTGGCCACTATCCTGCAAGAAGTACGGCTTAAAATCCCTCTGACCACTGTTCAGGACTTGGAGATGTCATTTCCAAGACGAACTGTCGCTGTATTGGCCGCAAAAGGAGGCCCCACACCATACTAATAAATGATTGTGGTCTAAAACCAAGTGTTTCACTTTCAGTGTCTAACCCCTGTGGGTCATTCACCAAAAGCTTAAACGGCCAGGGTTGCACCTAAAATGGCTTTTAAATTGATAATGGCTTTTTTTCTTTTCATTTTTTAAAAATAAATATCGATATCAATTGATACAGGTTTTTTTTTATCAATAATCTTTTATATCTATATCGTCCAGCCCTAGTCCAAAGTAATATAAAGTACACATTTGTACCATTCCAACCCTAAGGGTACCTGCAGCATTGAAAAATGTGTGTAGCTTGTACAATAACTATAAATAGCAGTACTTCTAAACAGTAGTATAATTATAGTTATTATATTATGATTTTCATAATAATCATAGTAATAATTATATGTATAATTATATATGTGTTTGGCCTAATATTTCTATAATAATTATTCATTTATTATTAGCATCTTTGATTGTTGTCATAATCTCTATTTTATTGACTTTTATTCATCATCTTTAATTGGTTTAATTGTACTTTATTAACTCATACAGCTTGATAAGGTACAAAAATGGACCATGAAGGTACAGAAATGTCTTTCAGACAGGAACCCCCCCCCATCATGCTTGTTTTATTTATTTTATTTTTGTTTTGTGTGTGTTTTAAATTTTTCTGTTGAACCACATAATTTTCCTGAAATTTTGATTTATTATCACTTTTGTCAATTTCAGCTTATTTCACTGAGCTGGTTTTTTTCTGTCTTTAATGGGAGGGGATGGAAACTTTCAAGCACAACTTTACCTCGGTGTTTGTCAGGAATTTTGACTGTACTGAAGCTTCAGTGTTGCTTCTTGTACTTGATCCACCATTAATGACCCAGATAACTCGTGTAGACGTTCTGGGTCATTGCTTTCTGCCAGATTCTGATTCTTTGATTACATGTGGTCCTTTCTGACTGAAGGGGACCCGTCCAACGATGGAGCGGGAATACTGCTGAGGTGAATAAAAACGGTGGTTTCATCGGTGCTGCTGTTCCTCGCCCATTCTCAGTCGACCGTGTTATTTTGGATAGATCTCTGGGACACAGCGAGCAGAATTACTCATTTTCACAGTGACATATTATGTTCTATTATGCATGTGTACATGACGCGTGTGCAATAGAAGTAGCTCTAAATGTCACTGAAATATGAATCATTACACGGACTTGTGGAAATCCAGTGATGTGCCTACATTGGCTTTCTTCTAATAAGATAATCATTTTTATTCATGCCGCCGATTTCTGCCCTATTCAGTGCGTTCCTCACCATTACACACACACACTGACTAAATTAAAAAGATTACTCACTTTTGACAATTTCAGAGTTTCTTGTTACGGCCGGCCCCTCACAGTCTCAGTTTACGTAAGTAATAATGTCAGCATCCAACAGACACCTTGTTTATCTCCGTGTTTCTGTGGCATTTCTCTGTCTTCTTGTGGTAATTGATAATTGGTTTAGCTGCTGATGAAAGAGGCATTATAATATATTAAATAACGATGCAGTGAAGAGAAACCGACTCCAAACACTTTTTAAAGGGACCAGAGGCAGGAATTACGAAAGAATAAACATGCATGTCCAGGTTTTTTAATGCTAATGGGTGATGAAGCATTAAAAACCAAAAAGAACAAGCCCACCCACGTTTCTCTCCGTTGCCTTGAACAGGCTGTGTGCTGCAAAAAGCTGCAACTCGGTGTCTGAATTTCCCGCGCTGCCCTGCAGACGTGACGTCATTAACGCTGCAGACGTAACGTCATTAACGCTGCAGACGTGACGTCATTAACGCTGCAGACGTGACGTCATTGATGCTGCAGACGTGACGTCATTGATGCTGCAGACGTGACGTCATTAACGCTGCAGACGTGACGTCATTAACGCTGCAGACGTAACGTCATTAACGCTGCAGACGTGACGTCATTAACGCTGCAGACGTGACGTCATTGATGCTGCAGACGTGACGTCATTGATGCTGCAGACGTGACGTCATTAACGCTGCAGACGTGACGTCATTAACGCTGCAGACGTGACGTCATTAACGCTGCAGACGTGACGTCATTAACGCTGCAGACGTGACATCATTAACGCTGCAGACGTGACGTCATTAACGCAACATCCGCTGTTCTGATCCAGGAAGAAGACGTCGCGGTAAATTCAAACACTGTAAGCGATAGTTATGGATTCTTCTGCCGTCAGCAAACGATCCAGATCAACTGAAAAGACACTAAAACGTGGAACTACGAAGAAAAAGCATATAAACATCATTATAGCTTCAGTTTGTGCTCCGTGACGGCTTGGTGGGGGCTGCAGGTACCTGAAGCGCCAGTCGCCGGTTTCATTTCTGAATCTTGCCTCAAGTCCCTTTAAGTAGCCCTGATGTTTAACTGAGTCTAATCAAGCGCAGCACTTTATTGTTGTGACTTTCACAGATAATCGGTGTTGGTGTGAGGGCTCAGGGAATTGTAATCAGATTACTGTTACCACTAACCCACTCCGGGTAATCTCTCTAATGTTTGACGCTCATTAATTTTTCAGAGAGAGAGCTTAATATTTTAGCTTACCGGACAGACAACAACAAACCCAGCACAACTCATCACGTTTAGACCTGTGTTTGGACGACTTACTCAATGGAAAGTTGCCCGTCCGGTCCTGCAGGCCTTGGCTGGTCTTCCAGGTTATTTTTGAGACACGAAAAAAAGTCTCGACCACAGTCCAGCTGATCAGAGCAGATAAATCCTCTGTCGTAGTGAGACATCCTGGAAACATCCATCTCCTGGTCTCAAATCCCATTCTGAGCAACAAAGACTCCTCCTCTGTTAGCAAAACTGAGCATCGTCCACACGAACACCACCAGGTATCATCTGTTCACCCACGTCGTCCACATAAACACCACCTAGAACCTCTCTGATCCTAGAACCTCTCTGATCCTAGATCCTCTCTGATCCTAGATCCTCTCTGATCCTAGATCCTCTCTGATCCTAGAACCTCTCTGATCCTAGATCATCTCTGATCCTAGAACCTCTCTAATCCTAGAACCTCTCTGATCCTAGAACCTCTCTGATCCTAGACCCTCTCTGATCCTAGATCCTTTCTGATCCTAGATCCTCTCTGATCCTAGAACCTCTCTAATCCTAGAACCTCTCTGATCCTAGAACCTCTCTGATCCTAGAACCTCTCTGATCCTAGAACCTCTCTGATCCTAGACCCTCTCTGATCCTAGAACCTCTCTGATCCTAGATCCTCTCTGATCCTAGACCCTCTCTGATCCTAGATCCTCTCTGATCCTAGACCCTCTCTGATCCTAGACCCTCTCTGATCCTAGAACCTCTCTGATCCTAGATCCTCTCTGATCCTAGATCCTCTCTGATCCTAGATCCTCTCTGATCCTAGAACCTCTCTGATCCTAGATCCTCTCTGATCCTAGATCCTCTCTGATCCTAGAACCTCGGTGATCCTAGACCCTCTCTGATCCTAGACCCTCTCTGATCCTAGATCCTCTCTGATCCTAGAACCTCTCTGATCCTAGACCCTCTCTGATCCTAGAACCTCTCTGATCCTAGACCCTCTCTGATCCTAGATCCTCTCTGATCCTAGATCCTCTCTGATCCTAGACCCCCTCTGATCCTAGAACCTCTCTGATCCTAGACCCTCTCTTATCCTAGAACCTCTCTGATCCTAGACCCTCTCTGATCCTAGATCCTCTCTGATCCTAGACCCCCTCTGATCCTAGAACCTCTCTGATCCTAGACCCTCTCTTATCCTAGAACCTCTCTGATCCTAGACCCTCTCTGATCCTAGAACCTCTCTGATCCTAGATCCTCTCTGATCCTAGATCCTCTCTGATCCTAGAACCTCTCTGATCCTAGATCCTCTCTGATCCTAGATCCTCTCTGATCCTAGATCCTCTCCGATCCTAGATCCTCTCCGATCCTAGATCCTCTCTGATCCTAAACCCTCTCTGATCCTAGATCCTCTCTGATCCTAGATCCTCTCCGATCCTAGATCCTCTCCGATCCTAGATCCTCTCTGATCCTAGATCCTCTCCGATCCTAGATCCTCTCTGATCCTAGATCCTCTCTGATCCTAGATCCTCTCTGATCCTAGATCCTCTCCGATCCTAGACCCTCTCTGATCCTAGATCCTCTCTGATCCTAGATCCTCTCTGATCCTAGATCCTCTCCGATCCTAGATCCTCTCCGATCCTAGATCCTCTCTGATCCTAGAACCTCTCTGATCCTAGATCCTCTCTGATCCTAGATCCTCTCTGATCCTAGATCCTCTCTGATCCTAGAACCTCTCTGATCCTAGATTCTCTCTGATCCTAGACCCTCTCTGATCCTAGATCCTCTCTGATCCTAGAACCTCTCTGATCCTAGATCCTCTCTGATCCTAGATCCTCTCTGATCCCAGATCCTCTCTGATCCTAGATCCTCTCTGATCCTAGAACCTCTCTGATCCTAGATCCTCTCTGATCCTAGATCCTCTCTGATCCTAGATTCTCTCTGATCCTAGAACCTCTCTAATCCTAGAATCTCTCTGATCCTAGAACCTCTCTGATCCTAGAACCTCTCTGATCCTAGACCCTCTCTGATCCTAGAACCTCTCTGATCCTAGATCCTCTCTGATCCTAGAACCTCTCTGATCCTAGATTGAACCTCTCTGATCCTAGATCCTCTCTGATCCTAGATCCTCTCTGATCCTAGATCCTCTCTGATCCTAGAACCTCTCTGATCCTAGACCCTCTCTGATCCTAGACCCTCTCTGATCCTAGAACCTCTCTGATCCTAGATCCTCTCTGATCCTAGAACCTCTCTGATCCTAGATCCTCTCTGATCCTAGATCCTCTCTGATCCTAGATCCTCTCCGATCCTAGATCCTCTCCGATCCTAGATCCTCTCTGATCCTAGAACCTCTCTGATCCTAGATCCTCTCTGATCCTAGATCCTCTCTGATCCTAGATCCTCTCTGATCCTAGAACCTCTCTGATCCTAGATTCTCTCTGATCCTAGACCCTCTCTGATCCTAGATCCTCTCTGATCCTAGAACCTCTCTGATCCTAGATCCTCTCTGATCCTAGATCCTCTCTGATCCCAGATCCTCTCTGATCCTAGATCCTCTCTGATCCTAGAACCTCTCTGATCCTAGATCCTCTCTGATCCTAGATCCTCTCTGATCCTAGATTCTCTCTGATCCTAGAACCTCTCTAATCCTAGAATCTCTCTGATCCTAGAACCTCTCTGATCCTAGAACCTCTCTGATCCTAGACCCTCTCTGATCCTAGAACCTCTCTGATCCTAGATCCTCTCTGATCCTAGAACCTCTCTGATCCTAGATTGAACCTCTCTGATCCTAGATCCTCTCTGATCCTAGATCCTCTCTGATCCTAGATCCTCTCTGATCCTAGAACCTCTCTGATCCTAGACCCTCTCTGATCCTAGACCCTCTCTGATCCTAGAACCTCTCTGATCCTAGATCCTCTCTGATCCTAGAACCTCTCTGATCCTAGATCCTCTCTGATCCTAGATCCTCTCTGATCCTAGAACCTCTCTGATCCTAGATCCTCTCTGATCCTAGATCCTCTCTGATCCTAGAACCTCTCTGATCCTAGAACCTTTCTGATCCTAGATCCTCTCTGATCCTAGAACCTCTCTGATCCTAGATCCTCTCTGATCCTAGAATCTCTCTGTCTGAATGCATCTGTTAGCACCTACTTAGCCCGGTCCTAATTGGCCGACACCACACTGTCCCCGTTTAGTTTGTTCACATTACAGCTGAGATGTCTTCAGCTCTGGTTTTCAGGGTGAGTGAGGTCGTCATAGTGAAGTTTTGTGAATTTATTTGTTTGTGATGTACGAACTGAACTTCTTATTACAACCAAAAAAATTAATTCTGCCAGTGTAACAAGTGAAATTTTCTAATTTTCTTATAAGATTTCATGAAATAAGATGCATTTCTCTCAAAACAAGTTCCTACAGCTCACTGAAATGTTTCTCTTTAGGTGATTTGATCTTATTTTGGGTGTGATGAGATCTTCTGATTAGAAATTAGGAACATATAATCTAAAAATCTGAGTTTTTACAGTGTATTGGTGAAAATAAGGAGGTTGCTGCAGATAATGCCTTATATAGAGGCCCAGTCATTCTGCCCCTTCACGTCTATTATATGGATCTACGAGTCATGAGTGATGCAGAAATGTCACTGGTGAGTAAATGCATGTATAAATTCCTAAAAATAAGGTCCAGGTTGAAAAAAACAAAAGTTATCCTTCAATAACCCTCGGCCACCCCTAAAACGAATCTGTGTGGGCGCCCCTGCCTATTCCACCTCCGGTGAGTCAAGTAGCTCTGATGTCCCTGACTTCAGCTGTTTGCAGTGGTTTTCACATCTGTAGAATTTGTGCATCACTCTGAGATTCAGTCAGGCTAATATTAGTTTGGGGAAAGAACGCTGCGAGCTTTAACTGGGACATCTGAACTCAAACACAAGCACAGTTCAGTCTTCTCAGAGGAAGTGAACGCATCAGCTTTGTTTTTTGTGCTGAACCATCAAAGCCAGACACACAAACACACTGAAGCACAAACAAGTCAGAATCATTGTCTACTCTCTGTCTGCATTGATCTAATGAGTCGCATCCTTTGCTTTTCTTTCTCTTGTTCAGTGAAAACTCCAGAGCAGACACGTGCTTGTTAACCCTGATGATGGGCAAATGTATTTATAGGTTTGGTAACAGTGCTGTCATATGGACCAGGCGTGCCATGTCAGGTTCAGTGTCACCATCTTCTTGGTTTGATGTCAGAATATGAGCTGATCTCCAGTTTGTTGACATGGCAACAGCAGAGTCCAGCAAGATAACGCCTGGAAAACCTTGTCAGCACGACTTTCTACATGTGTGCACACACGTACGGTTACTCACACACGTTACTGAACAACAGAGGAAGCAGCATGAAATAAGGAAGTCACAGGGCTCCAGACTAACTTACTCATATGTAGCACCGGGGCCACCTACCTGTTCAGTTGGTAGCACCACCACAGATTAGGTAGCGCCACCTTCTCTTCGTGTAACATGATATTAATACAGCTGTGTGAAAAAGTGTTTCCTCCTTCCAAATTTCTTATTTTTTTGCATGTTAGTCACACTTAAATGTTTCAGGTCATCAAAGAAATTAAAATATTAGACAAAGATAACACAAGTAAACACAAAACGCAGTTTTTAAATGAAGGTTTTATTAGTAAGGGGGAAACATCCAAACCTCCATGTCCCTGTGTGAAAAAGTGACCCCCCTAAACCTAATAACTGGTTGTTCCACCTTAGCAGCAACAACTGCATCAAGCGTTTGTGATAACTGGCAGTGAGTCTTCTACGGCGCTGTGGAGGAATTTTGTTCCACTCATCTTTGCAGAATTGTTGTAATTCAGCCACATTGGAGGCTTTTCCAGCATGAACCGCCTTTTTAAGGTCATGCCACAGCATCTCAATGGGATTCAGGTGGGGGGCTTTGACTAGGCCACTCCAAAGTCTTCATGTTGTTGTTCTTAAGCCATTCAGAGGGTGGACTTGCTGGTGTGTTCTGGATCATTGTTCTGCTGCAGAACCCAAGTGCGCTTCAGCTTGAGGTCACCAACAGATGGCCGGACGTTCTCCTTCAGGATTTTTTGGTAGAAGCAGAATTCATGGTTCCATTTACCACAGCAAGTCTTCCAGGTCCTGAAGCAGCAAAACAGCCCCAGACCATCACACTACCACCACCATGTTTTCCTGTTGCTATGATGTTCCTTTTCTGAAATGCCGTGTTACTTTTACGCCAGATGTAATGGGACCTCCACCTTCCAGAAAGTTCCACTTTTGTCTCGTCAGTCCACAGAGTATTTTCCCAAAAGTCTTGGGGATCATCAAGATGCTTTCTGGCTAAACTGAGACGAGCCTTTATGTTCTTTTTGCTCAGCAGTGGTTTTGGTCTTGGAACTCTGCCATGCAGCCATTTTTGCCCCCAGTCTCTTTCTGATGGGGGAGTCATGAACACTGACCTTCATTGAGGCAAGTGAGGCCTGCAGTTCTTGGATGTTGTTCTGGGGTCTTTTGTGACCTCTTGGATGAGTCGTCGCTGTGCTCTTGGGGTCATTTTGGTCGGCCGGCCCCTCCTGGGAAGGTTCACCACTGTTCCATGTTTTCACCATTTGTGGATAATGATCACTTTTTCACACAGGACCATGGAGGTTTGGTTTTTCCCCTTACTATTAAAAATCTTCATTTAAAAACTGCATTTTGTGTTTGTGTTAACCTTGTTCTCACATTTAAATTTGTTTGATCTGAAACATTAAAGTGTGACAAACACGCAAAAAAAAAAAAGAAATCAGGAAGGAGTCAAACACTTTTTCACACAACTGTACATGACTTTATCATGATGATAGTTGTGTTAATTTACGTACCATAGTTTTGCCTGATGCAAAGAATAACAATGGCCAAAACTCCATATTTGAAAAAAATATTTTAATCTGCAATTTCTTTGCCTTAATTGCATAACTTTTTACTGCTGCAGACAACACTAACTAAACTAACTGTGCAGCTGATCAGAGACCGGTACAGACAGGCAGAGGGAGGGGGAGAGGGGTACTCATTAGACTGAGCCAGAAAGTAATATTTTATCATTAATATGGCAGGGCGATATTTATCACGATATAAATGATCAAATTTGCGATACTGATATGGTGATATGATTGCACAACTTTATTTGTGCAAATGAAATTTTAAAATTCTATTTACTTTAACAAGCAGCTGTTTCTGATGTGCATTAAAGTTCTAACTTTGAATAAAATCAGCAGTGCAGACGTTGCAGATTCCTTACTGTCAGTTTAAGCTGAAAGCGTTTCAATGGAACTGGGCTGCACATCCTGAGCAGAACCATGTATGGCATGGGTGGGGAACTGTAACCTATGTCCTGCATTTATTCCATGTTTCCTTGTTCTCGCACCCCTGATTCAACATAATGAGTCTCTGAGCAGAACGTGATCATATTTATGAGCTCTCTTCAGTGGAATGCCGACTGGCATGACGGATGTCAAAACAACATCAACGACAATTTCCAAGAATGTTTTTTTTGCATATGCAGATAGTGACTTTTGCGTTTGAGTGAGATGTTTCATTCGTTCATTAAAAAGGAAACTGTTTTAAGATCACCAACCAGTTCTGTCAGAAAAGCTGCAAACACACTTTGTGTTTTTGTTGTGGCAGTCTGTGGAGGGTGTGTGTAGCCTGAGAGACGCTTTTCCTGCATACTGATACATTCTCAGATGCATGTTTATGCCGTCTGAGAAGTTATATGCAGACTGAACAAAGCAGGGGAAAACTCCATTTGTCAAAACACTGAGTTTGTGTTTGTGCGGACAACGCCTGAGGCGCTTCATTGACTGACAGTGTGTGATGGCGGACCAGGAAAAGACTCAAACGAATAGATCAGAACATGTGTTTACATTGAAACATTGATTTTCTCCAGCATCTAGGCTGCCCTGAGACAGGTGTCGATCAAGCAGTAATTACACGTCCACGCAGGTGATTTATAGGTAAACCAAACGCTGTGACCAGACAAGTGTGTCTTAAAGGGGACTGCAGACAAGGGAAATATAGGTACTGGAAAGGAAAAAGTAGCAGCAATGTAAGAAGCAGTTGTTATTCAGCACTACAGATCGTAAAACCTGAAGAAAGAGAAGGGTGGATTGGATTCGAGGGTCATCCCATGCACCTCAAAATATACCAGTTCAATCGATGGATAAACATTATATTACCAAAAGTATCGTCTCACCTGACTTACATCTGAGCGTCAGTAACATCATTCCTGATCCGTCGGGTTCAGGAATGATGTTGGTCCACCTTTGCAGCTAGAACAGCTTCATCTTCTGGGAAGGCTGTCCACAAGGTTTAGGAGTGTTTCTGGGAATCTTTGACCATCTTCCAGAAGCACATTTGTGAGGTCACACTGATGTTGGACCAGAAGGCCTGGCTCTCAGTCTCCGCTCTGATTCATCCCAAAGCTGTTCTATGGGGTTGAGGTCAGGACTCTGTGCAGGCCAGTCCAGTTCCTCCACACCAGACTCTGCATCCAGGTCTTTATGGACACAGTTCCACGCTGGGATTCACTGATTCCTGAGAGCGACACATTCTTTCACACGTTTGTAGAAACAGTCTGCATGCCGAGCTGCTTCATTTATACACCTGTGGAAGTGATGGAACACCTGATTCCATCATTTGGATGGTGAACAAATACTTTTGGCAGGAAGGCAAAGCAAGTTTAGTTGTATAGCACATTTCATGTACATGAAAATTCAAAGTGCTTTACATAAAACATTATAAGCATCACAGCGGGGTGCAAAAGGGAAAGTAAAAAAATTAAAAAAGTAGAAGTATGATCTAAAATTAAAAACATTACAAACAAATTGAAAACGTCACAAACATTTAAGATTAAACAGAGAATATAGAGCCATGTGGATTTTAACTTTTGAATAAAATCTACGTAAATGCAGCTGAGAACAGGTGGGTCTTCAACCTGGATTTAAATAAACTGTTTCAGCTGATCTGAGACTTTCTGGGAGTTTGTTCCAGACATGTGGAGCATAGAAGCTGAATGCAGCTGATCCAGGTCTGGTTCTGTATCTGGGAACTGATAAAAGACCAGACCCAGATGACCTGGGGTCTAGTAGGTTCATACTGGGTCAGAGGTCACTGATGTATTTTGGGCCTAAACCATTCAGAGCTTTATGGACCAGCAGCAGAACTTTAAAGTCTATTCTCTGATGGACCGGCAGCCAGTGTAAAGACCTCAGAACTGGACTGATGTGGTCCACTTTTCTGGTCTTTGTGAGAACTCGGGCAGCAGAGTTCTGAATGAGCTGCAGCTGTTTTTAGGTAGACCAGTAAAGACGCTGTTACAGTAGTCAAGCCGACTGAAGATAAATGATGGACTAGATGCATCAAATTCTCCTGAGACATCAGATCTTTTATCCTTGAGATGTTCTTCAGGTGATGGTCGGCTGCTTTCGTGATCGCCTTGATGTGTTTTTCAAAGTTTAGGTCTGAGTCCATCACTACAGCCAGATTTCCGGTCTGGCTGGTGGTTTTAGGTCTGAGTTCATCACTACAGCCAGATTTCTGGCCTGATTGGTGGTTTTTAGGTCTGAGTCCATCACTACAGCCAGATTTCTGGTCTGGTTGGTGGTTTTTAGGTCTGAGTTCATCGCTACAGCCAGATTTCTGGCCTGATTGGTGGTTTTTAGGTCTGAGTCCATCGCTACAGCCAGATTTCTGGTCTGGTTGGTGGTTTTTAGGTCTGAGTCCATTGCTACAGCCAGATTTCTGGTCTGGTTGGTGGTTTTTAGGTCTGAGTCCATCACTACAGCCAGATTTCTAGTCTGGCTGGTGGTTTTTAGGTCTGAGTCCATCGCTACAGCCAGATTTCTGGCCTGATTGGTGGTTTTTAGGTCTGAGTCCATCGCTACAGCCAGATTTCTGGTCTGGTTGGTGGTTTTTAGGTCTGAGTCCATCGCTACAGCCAGATTTCTGGTCTGGTTGGTGGTTTTTAGGTCTGAGTCCATTGCTACAGTCAGATTTCTGGTCTGGTTGGTGGTTTTTAGGTCTGAGTCCATCACTACAGCCAGATTTCTAGTCTGGCTGGTGGTTTTTAGGTCTGAGCCCATCGCTTCAGCCAGATTTCTGGCCTGATTGGTGGTTTTTAGGTCTGAGTCCATCGCTACAGTCAGATTTCTGGTCTGGTTGGTGGTTTTTAGGTCTGAGTCCATCACTACAGCCAGATTTCTAGTCTGGCTGGTGGTTTTTAGGTCTGAGCCCATCGCTTCAGCCAGATTTCTGGCCTGATTGGTGGTTTTTAGGTCTGAGTCCATCGCTACAGCCAGATTTCTGGTCCGGTTGGTGGTTTTTAGGTCTGAGTCCATCGCTACAGCCAGATTTCTGGCCTTGTTGGTGGTTATTAGGTCTGAGTCCATCGCTACAGCCAGATTTCTGGCCTGATTGGTGGTTTTTAGGTCTGAGTCCATCGCTACAGCCAGATTTCTGGTCTGGTTGGTGGTTTTTAGGTCTGAGTCCATCGCTACAGCCAGATTTCTGGTCTGGTTGGTGGTTTTTAGGTCTGAGTCCATCACTACAGCCAGATTTCTGGTCTGGTTGGTGGTTTTTAGGTCTGAGTCCATCGCTACAGCCAGATTTCTGGTCTGGTTGGTGGTTTTTAGGTCTGAGTCCATTGCTACAGTCAGATTTCTGGTCTGGTTGGTGGTTTTTAGGTCTGAGTCCATCACTACAGCCAGATTTCTAGTCTGGCTGGTGGTTTTTAGGTCTGAGTCCATCGCTACAGCCAGATTTCTGGCCTGATTGGTGGTTTTTAGGTCTGAGTCCATCGCTACAGCCAGATTTCTGGTCCGGTTGGTGGTTTTTAGGTCTGAGTCCATCGCTACAGCCAGATTTCTGGCCTTGTTGGTGGTTATTAGGTCTGAGTCCATCGCTACAGCCAGATTTCTGGTCTGATTGGTGGTTTTTAGGTCTGAGTCCATCGCTACAGCCAGATTTCTGGTCTGGTTGGTGGTTTTTAGGTCTGAGTCCATCGCTACAGCCAGATTTCTGGTCTGGTTGGTGGTTTTTAGGTCTGAGTCCATCACTACAGCCAGATTTCTGGCCTGGTTGGTGGTTTTTAGGTCTGAGTCCATCGCTACAGCCAGATTTCTGGTCCGGTTGGTGGTTTTTAGGTCTGAGTCCATCGCTACAGCCAGATTTCTGGCCTGGTTGGTGGTTTTTAGGTCTGAGTCCATTGCTACAGCCAGATTTCTGGTCTTGTTGGTGGTTTTTAGGTCTGAGTCCATCGCTACAGCCAGATTTCTGGTCTGGTTGGTGGTTTTTAGGTCTGAGTCCATCGCTACAGCCAGATTTCTGGTCTGGTTGGTGGTTTTTAGGTCTGAGTCCATCACTACACCCAGATTTCTGGCCTGATTGGTGGTTTTTAGGTCTGAGTCCATTGCTACAGCCAGATTTCTGGCCTGGTTGGTGGTTTTTAGGTCTGAGTCCATCGCTACAGCCAGATTTCTGGTCTGGTTGGTGGTTTTTAGGTCTGAGTCCATCGCTACAGCCAGATTTCTGGTCTGGTTGGTGGTTTTTAGGTCTGAGTCCATCACTACAGCCAGATTTCTGGTCTGGTTGGTGGTTTTTAGGTCTGAGTCCATCACTACAGCCAGATTTCTGGTCTGGTTGGTGGTTTTTAGGTCTGAGTCCATCGCTACAGCCAGATTTCTGGTCTGGTTGGTGGTTTTTAGGTCTGAGTCCATCGCTACAGCCAGATTTCTGGTCTGGTTGGTGGTTTTTAGGTCTGAGTCCATCGCTACAGCCAGATTTCTGGTCTGGTTGGTGGTTTTTAGGTCTGAGTCCATCGCTACAGCCAGATTTCTGGTCTGGTTGGTGGTTTTTAGGTCTGAGTCCATCGCTACAGCCAGATTTCTGGTCTGGTTGGTGGTTTTTAGGTCTGAGTCCATCGCTACAGCCAGATTTCTGGTCTGGTTGGTGGTTTTTAGGTCTGAGTCCATCACTACAGCCAGATTTCTGGTCTGGTTGGTGGTTTTTAGGTCTGAGTCCATCGCTACAGCCAGATTTCTGGTCTGGTTGGTGGTTTTAGGTCTGAGTCCATCGCTACAGCCAGATTTCTGGTCTGGTTGGTGGTTTTTAGGTCTGAGTCCATCGCTACAGCCAGATTTCTGGTCTGGTTGGTGGTTTTTAGGTCTGAGTCCATCGCTACAGCCAGATTTCTGGTCTGGTTGGTGGTTTTTAGGTCTGAGTCCATCGCTACAGCCAGATTTCTGGTCCGGTTGGTGGTTTTTAGGTCTGAGTCCATCGCTACAGCCAGATTTCTGGCCTGGTTGGTGGTTTTAGGTCTGAGTCCATGGCTACAGCCAGATTTCTGGTCCGGTTGGTGGTTTTTAGGTCTGAGTCCATCGCTACAGCCAGATTTCTGGTCTGGTTGGTGGTTTTTAGGTCTGAGTCCATCACTTCAGCCAGATTTCTGGCCTTGTTGGTGGTTATTAGGTCTGAGTCCATCGCTACAGCCAGATTTCTGGCCTTGTTGGTGGTTTTTAGGTCTGAGTCCATCGCTACAGCCAGATTTCTGGTCTGGTTGGTGGTTTTTAGGTCTGAGTCCATCGCTACAGCCAGATTTCTGGTCCGATTGGTGGTTTTTAGGTCTGAGTCCATCGCTACACCCAGATTTCTGGTCTGGTTGGTGGTTTTTAGGTCTGAGTCCATCACTACAGCCAGATTTCTGGCCTTGTTGGTGGTTATTAGGTCTGAGTCCATCGCTACAGCCAGATTTCTGGCCTTGTTGGTGGTTTTAGGTCTGAGTCCATCGCTACAGCCAGATTTCTGGTCTGGTTGGTGGTTTTTAGGTCTGAGTCCATCGCTACAGCCAGATTTCTGGCCTGGTTGGTGGTTTTTAGGTCTGAGTCCATCGCTACAGCCAGATTTCTGGTCTGGTTGGTAGTTTTTAGGTGTATGGACTGAAGTTCTGTGACAACCTGCTGTCGTTTCTCTTTGGCTCCAAAAACAATCACCTCAGTATTGTTTTTGTTCAGCTAAAGAAAGTTGAGGAACACCCAGTCATTAATCTCCTCAATACATTTACCAAGAGCAGTAGAGTGTATTTTTGCTTTACTGTATGTTGTATTTTTAGTGTCAGGTTGTATCAAAGACAATGCATGATAAAATGTCTCCTTTAAAGAAGGAGGTCATACACTCACATGAGAAAACATTCCCCGGAAAGCTAGTCGCTGAGAACGTGGACAGTCTGGCAAGGAGGGGCTGAAACCTGGGGAGTATATATACAAGTTCGGTTATGACAGATGACAACCAGGTGGGAAACACAACAAAGATGGGATGTAGGCTTTATGTGGGTTAAAAGGTACAAACACAAGATTTTTAAAAAAATATAACATAACACAGTACTACGAGTTCATAACAAATATCAGGCACCACTGTGTTGCCTTCATTTGTGGATCAATAGGTATTTAGGTATAATCAAGCTGCCATCATCAATTATATACAACTGATTTTCATTTGGACACTCAGAGCAAACACACAAATTCTTGTGCATCTATAAAACAGAAAGGTTTATTACTAACATAATAATACACAGATAAATTACTGCCTTATCGCAGCGGGACTCAAACTAATTTAGATTACAGCATCCGCTGATTTAAAAGTGTCTCCTTCCACGGTCGGATCCGGGTATTCTCCTGAAAACAGAGCAAAAGAAAACATTTATAAATCATTACTGAGTAGGAGATGAGATTTCTGTGGGAATTCCCTCCAAGTATAACTTCAGTGTGTGCGTCATCTCCAACCTGGTTCAGGACAAATTTCTTTATTTCCCATTGTTGACACTAAGAAAGGAGCTTTAGATTTCAGTTTTCATTTTTCCTCAAGAAGTTATAAGTCATTCCACGACACATCATCTCATACTTGCCACACACTAAAAAACAGAGGTACCAATTTGTACTTAAAAGGATCCAAAGCTTGTTGGTGGGGGGGGGGGGGGGGGGGGGGGTTCCCTTTCTGAAAGACATTTCTGTACCTTCATGGTCCATTTTTGTACCTTATCAAGCTGTATGAGTTAATAAAGTACAATTAAACCAATTAAAGATGATGAATAAAGTCAATAAAATAGAGATTATGACAACAATCAAAGATGCTAATAATAAATGAATAATTATTATAGAAATATTAGGCCAAACACATATATAATTATACGTATAATTATTACTATGAGTATTATGAAAATCATAATATAATAACTATAATTATACTACTGTTTAGAAGTACTGCTATTTATAGTTATTGTACAAGCTACACACATTTTTCAATGCTGCAGGTACCCTTAGGGTTGAAATGGTACATTCAGAGTTTCTTTCACTGGAACTAAGGGGCCAAGCCCAGCTCCTGAAAAACACTCCCACACCATAATCCCCCCTCCACCAAACTTTACACTTGGCACAATGCAGTCAGACAAGTACTGTTGTCCTGGCAACCACCAAACCCAGACTCCTCCATCAGATTACCAGAAGGAGAAGCGTGATTGGTCCCTCCAAAGTACACATTTGTACTTCATATTACTTTGGACCCTTTTTTATAGTATATAGGTACTTTAGCCTCATAAAGACCAATATTGTACTTTTGAAAGAACATTTGTAAAAAAGTTACCTACAGGTACAGAAATGTTCCGGTCTCGTACTGCTGTTTTTCAGTGTGTAGTGAAACCAATACAGAACCATAGAGGTTCTGTGATGTGCTGGATTAACAGGCTAAGTATCAAAAGATCTGGAACAACTCAGGGAGAGAGGAGAGAAACTGGCTTGCTGCATCCTGTTGGCAGGTGTCAGTGTTGCCCCCGGTGTACAGCGAGATTCTGTCCTCACAGGCTGTAGATTCAAACATGCATGTAAATCTCAACGCAAACTACTTTTGGTGCTAAAGTGTTTTGTCTCAGCTGAAGCATTGATGGGAGATTTGGGGGTCTGTGTGTCTTTTGTTGTTTTTTCATTTTTCCTTTTAATAAAGTTTGACCCCAAAATGGCACTTCAAATTAACTTAAAACTTTGCAATAAAAACAGGAAAATTCCCCCTGAGACGCAGTAAAAAATGAATTAACACTTCTTCTATGGTAATCAATGAACATCTCAATGAAAACACACCCTCACCCCCCATAAAAAGACAAAAACAATTAATTTGAACCATTGACTGACAAAGTGATGCGTGGGGACAAGTTAATAAGATCTGTTTAAATAACACCTGCAGTGAAGCAAATGTGAGCTGCACTATCCGGACGTTTCCATGGACAGTGTTTGTTCAGACTAGTAGCACATTTTCCTTTTCAGTCAAGCGACACTCTGCACAGACAGCAGTAGCCAGTCTCACTAATGGTTGCTATGGAAACAATGTTTGGGATGATAGACACGGCAAACCACAAGTGACAAGTCTGGATTGGGAGGCTGGCAGACAGACAGCCAAACAGTAAATAGAATAAAAACACAATAGAAAAGCGTCAGCAATGGGCGTAGAGGACGAGCATATTCACAGCAGGAAAAGAGATTAGCTGCCAAAACATCCAAGGATGTTTCATCTGCAGCTTCATTCCACCTGAATGAAGATTTAAAGACTTAATTTAGTGTAAATATCACGAATTATACAATTTAGCAGGAATAATGAGCACAAATTCAAATCATAAACAAAAGTCTTTCCACATTTTGCTTTAATGGGCTTTATGCATAACTCCACTACTTCCTGAACTTAACTCCAGGTGTGTCTGATCTCAGCAACCACAAGGACAATGGCCAGACACACCTGGACTAATCAATTTGTCCAATAATGAAAGACAGGAGACAAAGCAGCTGGCTAAAGTTCAGGAAGTAGTGGAGTTGTGCATAACGACCATTTCTTTGTGGAATTTGCTTTTGCTGAGATACATTAAAGGTGTTATCGAAGATGTTTCTTTCAACAATTTTTGCAATATTCAGTGAAATTGGGTTCACAACTCCATACGCTATGATTAATTAAAACTTTAAATATATAAATATTGTTCTACATCAGCTGTGAAAGTAACGGGTCTGAAAAACATCCTCCAATCATCTCTTAACTTTTTCATTTGTCTACTGAATCGTCAATCACTTTTACTACGGTAGTAACCCTGTGTTCACACCAGACATGAATAAAATTATTCTCATTTTAAATGAATTACATGTACAGACACAACTAGACGTATGTTTGCTTGGGGTGGCGTGTTTGACGAAATTTATGGCGCGACAAGCCTTCCAAACGTGCGTCTTATGCCAATAGAGCATATTTTGCCTGTAAGAAGAGAGTGCTCTTCCAGATAATGCTGCCTGCGAAGAAGAGAAAAGTGCCTTTCACAAAAAACTCGCAAAAAGTGGAATAATACCATAAATGTAGGACTGAAAACCCGGTCAGCAAAACCTCATGAACCTGCAGCTGCAGATCTCTGCAGCTGGTGTTTGACGGGATGAAACGTCACAACACCACACTTGCAGCGGGAACAGACAACCTGTAGTTCACGGAGGAAGATGCAGCTCTGTCACACTACAGAGATAAGCTGAGGTTAGTTGGTTATCACACGTCAATATGAGGCTCAGACCGGTAGTGTTCAGTTTGGTCTCAGACGGGTGTAGTGTTCAGTTTGGTCTCAGACCGGTGTAGTGTTCAGTTTGGTCTCAGACGGGTGTAGTGTTCAGTTTGGTCTCAGATGGGTGTAGTGTTCAGTTTGGTCTCTGATGGGTGTAGTGTTCAGTTTGGTCTCAGACGGGTGTAGTGTTCAGTTTGGTCTCAGACCGGTGTAGTGTTCTGGTTTGTCTCAGACGGGTGTAGTATCCAGTTTGGTCTCAGATGGGTGTAGTGTTCTGTTTGGTCTCAGACTGGTGTAGTGTTCAGTTTGGTCTCAGACCGGTGTAGTGTTCAGTTTGGTCTCAGACGGGTGTAGTATCCAGTTTGTTC